>JAGFPH010004684.1:52714-86349 GCA_018207615.1 Philaenus spumarius
CCACTCATGCTTTATATACAACGGTCGGATACGAAGCTGCATGGGGAATAACCGATAATTTGAAATTACAGCCTTGGTTTGAGAACGTCAAAACGCTCTCATTCCCTCGCTCTTAGGCAACAAACCTTTCGAGCAAAATAGACTTCACATAGATATCACAATAAATGTAATTAGTAAGGCTGTTTATTGGTTGGAAAACTGACCAATTGCAGGGTCTACAAAACGCCCCACAACTTTAGAACTATTTGTCCGATTTTTGATTGGATGGCAGTTTTAGATAGGGGAAAGTGTGATGCATCCATCAGTATATAGATATAACTCAGAAAAAAATACTGGGAGGGTTGTAGGGAGGGACATATAAACTTGAAATTAAAGATAATTTCGGTTGAGACGGCTTAAAGAGGGCTTCACCGCTCAAAATCACAATTTTTTCAAAATTTTACACAAAACATATTCTAGACCTTAAGACAAGATAGTACCAAGCAAGTACCGTAAACTTCAAAAGAGAAAGTAGGCTACAGCGAGCCAAAATAAACACGCAACCCAAAGAACAATGGGAAATTAAAATTACTAAAAAAGTTTTTTTCAAAACACTGTATTGTAAAGAAATAAGCACTTAATAAAAAAGTTTAATAAAGTTGTTTGAAAAAAGTTATAAATAAAAAGTTATTCGCTGATTAAAAAATGAATAAAAAGTTAATGTTGTAATTTTTAATGAAATTAAAAAATCAAAGTTTAATAAATGAAGTAAAATTCTTCCATGTAATGTGAAAACCAATAAGAGATAGATAGGGCTAATAATAATGATACAAAAGGGAGATAAACAATTTTATAAAAAATGAGAAAACCAAAAGGGTCATAACTTCTATAAAAACGAAAGGATTTAAAAGCAGAAAACGGCAAAGTGAGCCTGGAGGCTTAATAAACAAACATCAATAGTGAACAATACTAAAAAACTTATTAATCAGAAAATCGGCCGAGTGTGAACGCTAAAAAACGCGAAACGTCGTAAAAAACGAACGCGAGCGAGCACAGTTTGTACGAAGTCAGAGAGACAAACAGAACAAAATACTGCCATCCAGAAGAAGATCCGAACACCAGATCCAGAGATACAGGATTTTGGGAAAAACAGGTCACAAAGTCACAGACCAAAGAAAACAGGCAAAAAAGGACAAAGTTGTCTTGTTAGAAATTTAAGGTAGAACCAAGAACCAATCAGCGTCGGCTATGCAATTGAACCAACTAAAAATAAAAATTAAATAATTAAAAAACAGAAAAAATTAATCAATTTCAAGATATAAAATAATAAATCGATAAAGAAAATAAACAGGAACACCATAAAAAATAATATAAAAATTCTACGCCTACTATGTAGCCAAAGCCATAGGGCTAAAACAAAAGGGAAAGTAGGGTAAATTAATTTGACAAACTGGCTAGCTTTTGATACCCCGAGAAGAGAGAGGGTTGAAAGTCTAGCTTCACTTCGTTAGTCTGAGATGAACCGCCGAGAAAGTAACCACGCTTCTCGTTATATCAAATTAAATAATTTGTATTAAAGTCTTAGAAATTTTTTAAAATTTTCACTGTAGCAAAGTTAATGGTTGTTATACTTCGCCACATACTGTTGTACCAGTTATCCCCTTGATCTTATTTGGGAATGCCTAGTCAGCGTGTTTTTGCACCGACTTGGTAAATTAATGGAAGTCGTGACTGGAACTGTCGATGCAAAATGGACGATACCCAGTTACCCAGAGCAATTAATTGTTCATCAACCCTAATCGTACCGATTGCCTTAACCCGTACCCTGCAAATCCGATTCTGCCAGCTTTTAACAAGCACTTAATTAATTTATATAAATCTTAACTATTACACTTTAGCCTAATCTAAATCACTAGTCACCATTGGTACACGATAGGGTTCCAACCGAAACGAAATTATTACCGCTTATTATTCATTACGAGTGCGCGATTTGTTATAATATCAACTTACGCGATTACCGCTTATAATATAATTTAATAGGATTGCTTATGGCATATTGACAACGGATTACAATGAGTGTAGAACTTGTCACCGACGGACGTTGGACCTGCAGCTCTCGTCTAGTTTGTTGGTCGCCGGCTAGCACTACACTGATTTCTAATTGTAGGTCAAACTACAAGGTCGGTCCTGACGCGCATGCGCGCAACTAGTCTAGCTTTAGGCAACAGGAGTTACGGTAACTCGTTGCACTGTGATATCAGTGGCTAGGACGGTGTCACCAACAAGGACCATCCATAGGAGGAATCCAGACGATATCCAGGACCAGGACGTCTTCGCTTCCAGAAATCCTAGAAGAACGCCAAACGACGCATACGCAAGGTAGTGTGCTGTCACTTATATGGAGTAACACAAATTTCAGCATTGACAGATAAAAATAATTAAACATGTTGGAAATTGAAACCTTTAAATATTTTAAATACACTTCAAACCAATCTATCTCTTACAACATTTATCACGTAAATCAAATTGAATTTAAATATGAAAAATAATTATTTCTATTAAGCTAAGGAATACTTATTGATAATAAATTCACAGAAAATATTTATGTTGAGGATATATGTATATGTTTAGATTTTAATACTAAAAAGAATAGTACATTTTAAATTTATTTTAACTAAAACATCTTTTATTTGTCGAATATTCCTGAACTGTCCCAAAGTGATTTCATATATGTTAACTTTAAGAAAAAGTGAATACTCAATATAGGAAAGATAACCGTTCTCCGAAAGGCACGACTTCCGAGAAGAGGGTAGTCTCTACATCACAACAAAAATTAATTTAAATTCCTTAGCACAGGTCTTAAGGGTTATTACTGTAGGCCGAACAATAGGCACAGTAATTATCCTTGTAAAGGCATATTCAACTCAGCTTCCATCAGATTGAGCTAGGCTGGTGATAAAAAATTAAATTCAAGTAAGTTTGGGAAGAAGGGTTGGGTAGGTCGTTGCAAGTGTCGTCCAAACGTGGGGCACGCATATCGTTGCAAGTTGTTCCCGAACGTGGGGCAAGAAGGTAGTTGCAAGACCTACGGTAACTTGGGTTGGGTAGGTCGTTGCACGGTGTATTTCATTCGCGTGAAGTTTGCGTTTAGAAAACTCAAAACTAAAACGATGATTACGTATGTAAATATACGTTTTAGAAAGAAATTGTAAATGCAAAAATTAAAGTTTGAAAAATTACCTTTCCAATGGTGTTTGTCTTTTTTAGTGGGTCGAATATTCGATACAACCACGCGTTACAAATGTGTTGTCGTAGCCGGGAGGGATCGCACGAAACGTGCAATCTTCCGGTTCTAGGGTTAAATGAGTGATTAACGTTTAACGATAGTGTTGAATAAGGTAAAAAAATAAATATTACACAAAATCTCACAAAAGCTACAATAATTGTTACAACCGTTTCGTCGCTAAGCATCATCAGACAAATAATAACTAAAATGTTCGGAAACAATTTAAGACCAACATCTATGTCATGAATTTGAGATGTGATAGCAAGGGAAGTTGGCTGAGGTTAGAGTAGGCCTACCTCAGAAGGACAATAAACTGACAGGTTGAGTAAGAGCAATGAGTTTCAACAAAGGGATCTTTATCTGTTCATGAAAACATTATATTGTTTTTTGTGAAATTTTGTGTAAGTTTTACTTTTTACCTTATTATGGAATTTTTCCAATTACGGACTATTTTCACACGTACCTGAGTGTTTATAATATTTTTAAAATAGGCGGTGATAACCGCTCAGGTTTTTCGCAACAAAAAACAAATAATAAATAAAACAATACTCTAAACACTAATCTATTAGAGACAATAAGATCTGAAAAACCTTTAGATTAGATGGTACTTTATTGTTGTCATAATAATGTGCACCATATATTTTGATGGTATATATCAGGATCGGTGTGTGACGGGCTTTGGGAGGGAGTTTTACAGGGCTAGGGTAGCAACATGGAAACGCATAAAAGATTGTTTGCACTTCTGCAAGCCAACATTTTGTACACCGAGATTTATTTCATGTTACATAGGAAATCAGAGGCCTATACATTTGTTAAGATTGGTTGGTTGTGAGGGACACATTAGTCTAAGTAGGAGTTGATATATCAGTTGAGTATCTTTGGTTATATACAATTTAACAAAGCACGTGTCAAAAGCAGGAGAATTTTCCCAACACACCTTAAAACACTGCACCTTACGAAAATGTATAAATATTTATTAATTTGAAAGACAAATATTTTAGGTTAGTTTGGTATGAAGTGGATGCTTCAATATTAGAGTAAGACTATGGCCATGACGTCACTCCTCCACCCATATATATATAACATATTTCCCGATTAAGGTTTGCAGATTAAAAACTATTAAAAACTAATTTACATCTGAGATGTTATAATAAGCTATATTGTATTATGCTTAAACGTAGCCTGAGTTGTAAACTTTGTTTCCTTGGTAACAAGCAGTTAGTATTGTAGCGTTTGTAGAAACATAAATCTAAATCAGGTAACTTTTGAATTCGCGCGCCAAGGCCAATTCATGTTGGCAACATTGTACGTAAGACCAGTCTGCCACTCTCAACAGCTGTTAGCTGCCTGACTAGGTAGTAAGCCGGTCGTTTTTGCTTATTCATTCTTCTGCAGTAGCCTTGACTATGTAATGTAAATGTGACAACACGATCAACTCTTAGACTAAACCGAAGCTATTTAAATGTAATACCGACTTGGTAAAATTAACCATCAGTAAGCAAGTTTTATTAATATGCGTTCGTGAGTTGTTTAAAGTTATTATTGTGAAGTGTTTTTTATGGCGTTTCAAGGCAAACTGTCCGACCTTGTCTAAGGCCTATTTCGTTACAAAACATGTCTACCGGCTAAGATATCCATCTATCTTCTACCAGGTAAAGTTCAAACCTAAATTACACCCTGAGTTAGCTATAATAATATGTATTGTGTGAATTTAACTGTAACATTTATCTACACTTGCAGAGTAAATTTATGTCATAACTTAACTTCATTTTTTCATAGCCTATATTTTACATAGCCTATCTGTTTTACTTTACGTAGCCACAAGCCTTAAACTGTTTGCATTATAAGATTTAGAAGCCTTTTTAAGCCTTATAAAGGTGTAATAGTGTGTATTCAAAGCTCTGTTTTAAATATTTCTTTGTAAGCCTATAAATACAATACAGTTCTATACACGAGATTAAATTACAGTTTCATACATGAAATAGTTATGCAACTTTATACATGTTTTTAGCCATGTACTAAAACATGTGTTTTTTTTCTTATAGTGAACATCACTGGTTTAAGTATCACATGGGTTTAACATCCTACAAGTTTTGTCTTCCATCTTCGAACAATAACAACCAGCTATTATGAAAACATTTCTGAGTGTTGCTAGAATTTTGAACTGTCTGTTACTTTAAAAATGATATCAAATTAATAAAGGCTTACATAGTTGAAAAAGGCTACAATAATATTTTTGTTTATAATAATAATTGGGAGGTGCAGCTATAGCATATTTCGGACCTTAGCCCTAAGGGCTGCACATTACAAAAATTTACATACCTTTTTTTATAGAGAGACGTCTCATAATTTTTTTTTATTTATTAATTTTTACCTAGTATTAAGTTTGGCCATAGATATAAAATTATTATCAAATCCATGGTGAATGTATTCAATTTTGTAAATTTGTAAACACTACTAGTTCGTAATTTTGTATTTTTTTTTATTGTAAACAGGGAGGGTTTTTCAAATTTTATTTTGGGGAGGGTTTTTCTTTTTGAACATAATTAATTAATATATATATTGTAAATATTTTCTTTGAAAATCAATTGTACTTAAGGGCATGTCAATTTAAGATTTTTATTATTTAAGGGCGTATAATCTTTTTGTATTTTAATTTAAAATAATATTTTAATAAACAAATTGTTTATTAAGTGAATTGTATTTGTTTGGCATTTCCTGTGAATAGCTAATTCAGGTGTTTCTTGAAAAACTTTCTAAAATAGGGTAAGGCTACAGATTATTATCCTTAGAAGGATTTTTCATCTTTGTTTTTCCTTATGTATGTACCACCAAATTTTTGACTCAGTACGCTTTCCATTTTGTTTGTTCCCTTTGAGGTTGGTACAGTATGTTACAGTCACAGCTGTCATACCGTGTTTGATTATAAAATAAATATTCCCCTAACTATAGAGTTTTTATAAAATATGTATTCAAAACCAGTTTATACCTTTGATAGTATCGCAAGTATAAAAGAATAAAATGGGGAGTAGTGAAAATGTTTATAAAACAAAATTTAATTTAATCAATCGTAAGTAATTTGTAAGATACTCACAGACTTATGCATATTTTTCTTTAAATTATATATACTATATAAACATGTGAAATGTTTAACAATATTTCAAATTTTGCATTATTATTTTTGGATTAGGTTCTGCTAATTACAAAATAATGAATCTTTATTTAGGGTTTGATTCACTCGTATATTACGCAGAAGTAATGTTCAATGGCTATATGTTGAATTTGTACCTTTGATATTATTGTTTATATAACTATATTGCGATCTAATATCTGTTGTGGTTTTACACCACCAATAATATCTAACAGCTGTTAAAAACTTCTTTAGAAATTCGTTACACTTACCCACACTTTAAACGTATATGGATAAACTATAAACTAGCAGTATACCAGTACTTCACTAATTTTAAATGAATATGATTGTTCGCTGGCACTCTAACAATCGCATGTAAACCATTTGTTTACCCTGGTCTAGGTTTAACGTCGAATAAGTTTTTACTATTCTTTGAAATGCTTTCACTAAAACAATATTTATTACAGATGTTATATAGCAGCACTCTTACAGCAACGATATTTAAGGAACGTTGCTGTTGTGCTGGGTTAACCTGATCTACAAGGAAATAAATAAAGCAACAATATACAAAACATTTTTGTCAGCCACTAAAAGTATTTCCCAAAATATTACAAACATTTTTAGTTTTAACAAATTGTCCAAAAGAAAAGAAAGGAAAATTATTATTCATATTAACATATCTACCTATAAAACAAACACGCGCACACATACTAGCACACACATACACTGTCACAAGTCCACATACAATCATATGTAGATACTATTGGCACATCATCTGTGCTGATTTTTAACAATTTAAGTCTTTATCTAGTCCCATTAAAATGTTCAAGCTTCTTTTAAATATTTACAAGACTTTACCTTTGACAACCAAATAAACTTAAAATTTAACTCAATCTACTTCATTTAAACAAACAAAATATAGTTAAAATTTTGTTTCAGATCGTATCCTTACAGATAGAATCTGAAAGGTAAGATTTATCGAAAAGTTAAATCTTGAATGACCCGTAATGCTGGTGATACTCCTTTCTACTCGCCTCTTGAACAAATCTCTTATAAACAAATAGAAAATACGCAACAGCTGATGATTTTAAACCCCTTGACTATGTACATCGCAATACAAATTTCGTACTTGAAGCTTACTGGTATGTTCTTATATCAAAATGTAATCTAATCCTCAATTTGCCTAGCAAGTATATTTGGATTTGGTTTGTAGGCAATTGTATAACACTTTCTTCAAGTAGTTAAACATTACTGTATTGCTATGTATAAACTAACTTCAACTTTCCACCTGATATTTTTTCAAATTAAGTAGTAAAATGAGTTCCGAGTTGTATCACGAAGGAAAATTAAAACTTAACCATAAATATTATTTACTAGTTAATTAACATACATACCTGTTAGCTTTCTCTTCGATTTTTCACGTAGGCCTACTGTATTTACATAAGGAGGAAAGTTTCATAAAAGATGTATCTTATATAATCTAACTGTATAAGTTTATGTTTCACTTATGCGTGTTTATTACCTGGATTATTTTTATAGAAAACATAAAATTAAAATTTTTACAGACGCTTGCTCTAAGAAAGGCGACGAAGTTATTAAAGTCCAACTAGAGCGAAACATCATAAATTATACTAAATTTTTCTTAAAAAAACTTTTATCATTAAAATTATGAACAGAACTTTTACTGTAAAAGATTACAAATAAACTCCGCTAAACGAAATGGCTTTTAAGTAATAATTTATGCAGCTATTTTATTATAATATTATGTAATTATTAATATAAGAAAAAGAACTTAACCAGTTATTGCCTTTTGAAATCGGCCTAATTTCAGACTAGTGCCTCTAAAGTAAATTTTGGACCTCATAAAACATAATTTTGAAATGTTATTATTATTGATGTTGCTACTACACCCAATTTGTAATTATTTGTTAAGTATCAAGTTAATTATGAACACTTACAGTTTTTTCAACATTTTAAAAACAAACTCCAAACATGACTCTGATATTAGGGGCTGTAAGTTGTATGTATATTTGCCTCGAGGCCGCAAGAGACGCCAGCCACTATCAATACTTGTAGAAAGCAATCCTGTTTCAGGCTTACACAATCAGGCGACATATTGTTTTAGTTTAGTCCAAATTGGATCTGCAATTCCCAAAAGAACTTATCCACCCACTTTTTACCATAATCTCATCACACCCCACTTGAGGGAAAAGTAATTTCCACCAGTCCTTCTCATATTAATCGCCTTAATATGGAAATCAGCCAAAGCGCATTATATTCCGAGCCGTGTCTCGCTTCCAACATGTCTATCTCCAGCAAAGCTTTTCAGAGTTATTTATGGATTTAATTTATTGCACAACGATCTTTATAGGTTTTATCGACAGTGGTTTTTTTCTGTTGAATAAAACTATATTGGTTTTAAATTAGCATACGTGGTTCTATTATTTTATATACAAGAATATTTGTTTACCAGCACAAACTGATTATTTAACAAGCTGTTGCAACTGATTAATGTAACGACGTGTGTACAGTGAACTTTTAAACCAAGTTACAGTTTGTCTAATCAAAATTTTCTTGTTATTTATAGAGTTTTATAACATTTTAATTATAAAAACAATGTTATAAGAAAAACATTATAATAAAAAACACTACTAAGGCAGTCATATGTTTTATGAATGTTTTTTTCGACGTATCTAATCTGATCCAACTTCGTAGCAGAATGTGCCTGTAATAATCACTTCACCAATGAAATTACGTCTCACAATTTTCGTTTTTTCATGAAATTTTAGTATTGTTTAACTTGTTTCACTGGATCTTTTGATAAATATATGTGTGCGTGGTAGTGTAATTGTAAAATGGCTTGAATTATTTTGATAGAGTTATATTCAGCTATAAAGGTAAATAAGGATATTTAGTAAAGAAATTGTATTTATTTTAGGAGTGGTGTATCATGCTTTATTTCAGAACACAACCTCAAAGAGGTCACACTTAGAAAATTACTTATATTCTTAATTTTGTATTTTATTTTAAAAACATTCTCTTTTTTTAATCCTTAATTTTTTTTATGTTTCCAAATTAAATTTTCGTCTTAAATAGTCTCATCTAATTAAATTGTTGACCATTAATTTTAAAATTTCACCTTATTGCCAAATATTAGTGTTGTTCATTATGTTTTATGTGTGTACATGTATAATCATGTTTAGTGTTGAATGGGAAGTTAATCATATCCTGAAGGCAAGTAAGTTAAAGGTGTTGTTTCACTGTCATATGTACTCTCTCCCATTTAATAGATAGCTAAGCCTCAATACTGCCACAGTCACCTCCTTTTCTCATTTTGGTTGCTAGTCTAGCAACACATACAACGTCTAGAGAGCGGTACAACAGTGTGTTCGTTTAATATGTTATGATGGGAGGGAGAATAAGGAATATGTGCAAAGTGAGTAAAAAGAAAGGAACTTTAATCTTTTAGAAGAATACACAACAAAAAGCAAGGTGACATATAACCGAGAAAGACAAAATTGAATGTTATAGAAATCAAATCAGTTAAACCAAATAATTAGATGGTATAATAAGTTTGAAAACCCCAACTTTTAAATTAATATTTGTTTCCAAACTCGAAAGTCTTTGGAAGAGCTTATTTTATCTTGATCGATGCAAATGTTAATAACACCAAGTATATTTTCCTTCATACCTAACCAGCACATTCATGGTTGTCGGCAATTTGTTGAAAGCTTAAAATTAATTAGAGTTGGGCAGAAGTTTGTTGATGGAAAGTCGTGACGAAAGCAGCTTAAAAGTATCGTCTAACTTTTAAATGAATGTCAAAAATAGTTTGTAACTTAAACTTCATAAAACATGTTAAATATATGTAACAAGAATAATTTGTAGAGTAATTAATCGAATATGGGAAAAAACAGTTAATGTATTAAACAAATTGTGTTTACATTTATAAAAATAAGTATTATTTATAAGCTGCCATTTTCTGCTTCATTCAAGTTTGAAATAATGAATAAAACAAATTTTAATTACAATTTACTTTATAATACCAATTTGACAAAAAAAATTAATTTTAAGAACGATAACTCTTTAGTTTTTTTTTTTTTACTATTTTGTGTTGATTAAAACTGTATCTCTATAAATTTCCCACTATGGATTTTATTTAAAAGTTAGGGGAAGCAAATTGGCTAGTCAAGTCAAGAACACAGGTTTTGTACTGTGTAGGTTCATTCCAAATTAGGCTACTAGGCATAAGTTTATGAGTTCTATACGTTCCTTCACCTCTTAATTGGCATTGGGCAGATTGTTTTAATCGATACTTGTACGAGTAAACCTGAAATTTCATAACTATGCACGTTTCGTTAACTTGGACACCATTTACAGTATTAACGTAATATTTCCAACATGAATGATTACAAATAATCGGGGTGTAATAATGTTAAGAATGTTAATTATTAATAGTAATTGCCTAAAGTTAAAATTGTGAAACAAATACAGAGTATAAAATGATAAAATCTCTATCATGGTATATATAGTTTAGCAGGTGTGAAATGTAATTAATTATAAACTTCCCTGGTCAATTGTATCTAAAATAATGTAACGCAACCGTCTATCGCGATTTCTAAAGAGGACGGAAATCGAAAAACCATGGTGTGCTGAAATAAATACTGTTCAATATTATATTACTAATTAAAGTCTAATTCATACTATCAACTTTCATATATAACTACATGACACGACATTGTACTAGACTCGGGAAAGATACTTTAGCAAAAAACCTACTGTATGGTAACAGGAATGAGTGGTCAGGCAGTTGATAGATTGAAGTTGATCTTATGAACTGGCTTACACAACTGGTCAGTCTGTTACTCGTAGTAGTGTGTCGAGTCACAAGCGTCACAAGTGACGTTACAAGCTGGTAACCTTTTAAAAGACAATACATTTCAAAAAATTCTGAATGAAGAAATTTTTAGTAGCAAAACAAATTAGACACACAATATGTTGACTCTAGTAGCAAGTAGTTTATCTAAAAATAATAACAATGTACTAATTCTCACACACATACGTTTAGTACTCAAACGCGTTTCAACAGACAAAGTCGTCATCTTCAGTGATAGTTTAGCTACAAGTAAAAGATTATAAGTAGTTTTACCTAGGACTAAGTTACATATTTATACCAGTCTATAAGAAGGCCGTGGTCTTAAGTGTATAAACAACCAATAGAGTATTCGTAACTAGATCAAGAGAAAGTGAAATACCAAAGTTAATATGAGAGAGAGGGACGGTGAGTTTGTATTTGTTTGCTCTAGAGTATTATTTATTTAGTGTCTAGGTTTTACTTTAGCTATTAATTAAGGAGTTAGCTTGTATAACACGCAAAGGTCACCCCAATATAATTTTTTTAAAATTTAAAATCGTATACCTAATATATTGGGTTTGTTTTATTTTATTTTATTCTTATACTGTACCAGTATTTAATTATTAAATACTTGTCTTTATAATTTTACAAAGAAAATAATAATATGAATACTAAAAAGATCAAACAGATTCTATCACATTTAAGATACTGCCAATACTTCAATAACGGTTCATCATGACAAATTTTTAAATTACATAATTACAAAGAAAAATTAACTAGTACAATTACAACCCTTTGCACAAAGAAAACTAAATTAATAAACCTAACTAATTAAGTAATAAACCTAATCAATAAACAGTTATTGGAATCTACTCAAGATCTAAATAATACTATGCCGTCTAATATCCATACAGGGTGTGAACAAACTGTAGAAACTACTGGTTATCTCGGCTTATAACAAAGGTAGAACAACGTTTTATCTCTCGTTTTAAAGTAAATTAAATTTTGTAAATAATCGTGGTGGATTTACAATTGCGCCAACATTTGCCCTTTCCCATATGGCAGCCATGATCAAAATATGGTTAAACATTTTAAACGGAAAACCATATTTGGCACTACTTGTTCTGGTTGTATATATAGTTTGAAATCGTTTTTTTAGTTTGCTTTTTTGTGTAAACCAAACTGTTTACGTGTAAGTTGGACTTGAAATTAGAACTTCTTTAAAAAAAAAAACTCTAGCTTTTTGAGGGTAGAAGATCAAACAACAATTATTTCATTTGAAAGTTACTTTATATTATTTGTTTAATCAAGCCATACCATATAAGGCAGGCTTCTAATTTTTACAAACAATTCTATTTTAATGGTCTTAAATGTTTTTTTTTTTTAAGTTGCCATTTTTATAATTTGTGTACTGCACCCGTAGTACATTTACTCAGTGGCCCATCATATTTTGTAATTTTTCGCGTTGTAATAGCTTGCTTAGGCACTAACTTTTCTTAAAAACAAAATATGACTGCAAATTATCCGGAAAGCAAAGCTTACCACTAGTGACGTTTTTTTATCAAAATCAGTTATGTAGTTTTTTAGTAAAACCACAGTAAATCAAACAAGCTATGATCGTATAGATGGTCAGACGACCGTATATTTTATTAAAGACACATCGCATCACGCAGTTTGTTATAATGGTATTTATTACAACTAATGCAACGCTTTGTGGAACATAGTTCATCCTAGATTTACTGTAACTCGGTTAATATCCTCGTGACAGTCAGTCATGCATGCTGTAGCTCTTTGCTAAACGTATACGTGCATTCACATATTAAAGTATTACATGTGGATCTTCACATTTCACAAAGGCACTTTACCAGGTTAATTACTTCCAAATAATGAGACAACTCAATGCTTTGTCGAAGTCATCCACTGCATCTTCTCTTTGTCCAATGTACTTTGCAACTAGAACAATTACTGCAGAAACCTATGCTATAACAATTAATCCTGTTGCTATGGTTACCACTTCAAGTATTACTGCATTGAAATCTAAACACTTTCTACCAACACTATACTCTGAATAGTACAGATTTTATCTCTCTTTTGCTGTTTATACTTTCCTAACTCTGTTTCACACTCGACTTTCTATTTACTATATTTTAATCTGTTTATTTTATCTCTCCCCTTACTCTTTCTCTTTAATATTATACCTATCGCTGCAATTTTAGCATTTACCTTTCTCAATAAAAATTTAATTTGTCTTCTTTTTTTCTCATTTTAGTTTATATTTGTTCTTTATCGTCCACACGACTGTCCCACTTTATCGTTTTAATTTGCATTATCGCTTTTTAATTAATTTTCCTTTACTACCGTTTCTCTCCATCTTTGTTAGCACTTCTTCATACTCTCCCTTTTAATTTATTTTACTTTATATTTTATGCCTTTCTTTACAACGTTTTAATGGTTTGTATCACAATCCGATTCTTTTTAAATTGAATTTCTTCCTTTTAATGAATTGTTTCCATAAGAATTTATATCTTCTACTTTATATCTTTTCACTTAATATTTCTCTCAATTTTTATTTGATCAGCTTCTTGACTCTCTTGTCTCTACCTACCTCCCAGATTACTCTCTCCCTCTCTCTCTTGTCCTACCTCTTATTCTCACTCTTCTGTTATATTTAATGTCCTAATTTGTTTAGTCTTTCATTTTACATTGTCTTCCCTTTTTTCTAAATCTGTATCTTTCTTTTTCTCTCTTGCTCTCTGTATGTCACTGTCACTTCGTAATTACTTTATGTTTTCTTTTTCTTTTAATGTGTACTCTATCTTCCCTCCCCCTTCCTATAATTGTATCTCTCTTTTATCATGTAACTCTCACTCTCTGCAAATTGCTCAATCACGAACTCTCCCTCGTTACTGTCTCTTCCGCGCTTTATTGGGATACTACCTTTAAATCTATACCTGTTTTTTACAAACTGCCTCACTGTGAAATTCTCTCCATTTTTGAATGCCTCTTTTTTGTTTTTCACTATTTTCTTCGTTCATAATGCCATTGTCTTGCAACCTATTAAATTACATAATTCACTCTATATACATAAAATCAAATATGATAACCGGAAATTTAATCAGAGAAATTTTGTCCACATCAAACTCTATAAAAAAGCAGTTCAAATCACATTACTATACTACAGTAAATATTACAATAAAGACCTTTTTCATATTTACATTATTAATTTAACTCCGTCTAAAATAATAAGAAGAGAAAAAAATAAAGAGATATTTGTTTATTTCAATATTCTAAGTCCCTTAATGTGTTATTTGATAATAAATTCCAGAATTCAAACTATTCCGGGCTATCCCTACACTTTAATAGCTTCCCGCTGTATTAAATTCTTCTGTTGTGCAGGAATCTGTATTACTAATAGAAGATTCTAGAAGGGCAGTGAGGCAAAGGACAACGTGCATTTAAGTTGAATTTACAAGCAATACTGTAAAAATGTCAGCAATTTCAAATAATTTTATGTTACAGCTGTTAATATCTCCCTTCTGTTTGTCATTTTCTCCCCCCCCCCCCCCACCGGTATTGTATTAGTTTCTATATACTGTACTAGTATATGACCAGTATAACATCGTCACGCCTACTTTGATCAGTGTAACTTTGCATGCCGATGTAAAGATAATACATTTATAGGTCAATTAAAATACTCCAACATATAAAAAGATGCAATTAAAATGCTAATCCTGATAAATAAAGGATTAAACTGTGGCTAATGTAACGATGAAAACAGTTGAAACAATGGTTAAAGTTAGATTAATGCGCAGAAGTAACAAAGGATTACTTTACGTATAGAAAAGTAAAAGTATGTTGATACTTTCTGGTTTAAAAGATAATGATTTGTTTAATAAAAAATGGTAAATATAATTGACTAAATTGGTTAAGAGCGTTTGTTTAATATCAATTTATTTGTTGTTGTTTATATCTCTTGTTGTCTTAAAATTAAATGTTATTATTTTAAGGGCTCCGAAAGTAAAAATAAAAAACACAGCTTATAGGATCACTTATATGTCTGTCTGTCACAGCTGATATTATCCTAAATTGAATTCACAATTAAATTTGATTTAGTTATAAAGCCTAACTCTCGTACATTTTAATAGCTAGATAAAAAGAACAAACAAAACATTTACCATGTCTTTTTGATTCCAAAGTTTTGTGACACTCTGTAGATTAATCTCAAACGTGAAGTCGATCTATGCTCACTAAGGAACAAAGCAGCTCAATCATAACCAGCAATCAGGGTAACAGGCTGTTTAATCGATATTGTTTGGCGAGTTATGTCCAGCTACAAATTCATAATTATGGATAAATTTGTTCTGAAGGAATACGCCATTTATGTTCCTAGATGTCACAATATTCCCATTCTAGTGAATCGGCTGAAATAGTAGTTAGTTAGTTTATTAAATAATATTTTAGCCCAGGCAATGAACGCCAAAATTGGCCTCATGTCGGAAGAAATTAGAGACAAGCTGAATTTTTTACAGTCGTTAGTACCTACCTAGAGGAGTATTTTCCCAAAAGTCCCCACCCCTCCCTCTTGAGCCCCCCCCCCCCCACCCCTCTAAAGTCTGAATTTGCAAGCGTTTTTGTTATCGCTTATATCTCTGTTAGTTTTAAACATATCTAATTAATTTTGGTACCATGTTGTTTGTCACAAAATTTACTAAAGACAATGTTCAGTAACATTTTCTTATATCTTGTACGGTTATTCAGATTTTTTAAGAAATAGACCGAAATTTCGGATCAAAAAGTAATTTTTTTAAGGATTTCATTTAATAACTTTTTAGTTTCGTATATTTCGAAAAACAACTTCAGACAAAACTTTTAGAGCAATTCTTTAGCTTTAAAAAAATGTAATTGTAACTAAGAATATATTCATGAAAACGAAGGGAAAACATTGAATAACACGCGGCGCACGGCTGTAGCAACGCCCGCCGAGCTTTGTGTGTACACTCAGTTGCATACTGAGCATTTACTGCATGTCGTCTTTACAATAGTGTTTTTTTTTCAAAACTTTTTACTATTACATTTATTTATTAGTATAATGTATATAAATTTATTTTCTAATTACACTATTATGGTGATTGTTTTTTTGGACAAATAGCTAATCTATTTCAGTAAGTTTTTTCCATACTTTCAGATTTTAAATTTAAAGACAGATGATAGTTTTAAATGAAACTAGCAGTAATACATATTTAAAGTTTACTTTAATATTAATTTTTTTTCATAATCTATTGGATGATAAATCTTGTATGTTGGATCGGACTTGTTATGGAAGGCCATTTTCTGAGAGTGCGTGAGTACACGCATGCGCACTATCCCTGGCGACGAGCTATAAATAGATCAGTTGTCGTAGTTCTTTGCTACGGTGCGGTCGAGGGTGTCTTGCATAATAACTTTTGACCAGCCACTGTTTTTGAAGGCATCTGAGATCGTAGCATCTGCAGAAAGTCAAAGTGAAATATCGAAGATAGTTGTAAGGCTTGGGGGTTTTCACCTTCTCATGTCTTTTATGTAATCCGTTGGACAAATTATGGAAGAAAGTGGACTAGAAAGTTTATGGGCTACAGTTTATGGTCAAAACGCAGTGAAAAATATGCTCAGTGGCCATTCTTATGCAAGATGTATCAGAGCGTTCATGCTAACCGCATCTGCGTTAATAAACGCATTAAAAGACCATGATGAAGTTTTAAAAGAAAGCGTTTCTGCTTTGGAGAAGTACCACTCACAGGTTGGAAAACAAGAAATAAACATAGAACAAACTCTTACAGACCCAGAAATAATTGATTTGTGCAGTAAAATAGACAACTCCTTGAAGAGCATAGAATCATCAAACAGAACTTCTAAACTCTGGATAAATTTAATAAAATGCACTGATCTAATTTTGTAATTTATTTATGCAGAGCGTACAGGGAACTGGGATATGCATTTAGCAACAACAATCAAAATGCTGCCGTATTTTCATGCAGCTGGACATCTACCCTATGCAAAATCGGCCCATTTATATGTACAAGAAATGCTGGAAATCAACTTGAAACTGACAGAGAGGGAATTTGAGCTGTTTACAAAAAAAGGAATGTTTACAGTAAGACGAAGTGGAAAATTTTGGTCGGGTACATGGACGGATATGTGCATTGAGCAATGTCTCATGCGTCCAATGAAATCTGTTGGAGGTTTGACCCACGGGAGAGGCATCACGGAAAGTACACTAACAAAATGGATAAATGGCACCCCTTATTTCTTGAAGATTCATGAAGCTTTAGAAGACTTTCTGGGAAGTTCCATTACATTCAGCGAACAACATGTCGAAGTTAGGGATTCAAGAAAGAAGAGAGACCAGTGTGATTTACAAAAGTTCACTTCATGGATCCTACAACATAATCCATTTAACAAAGTATCGGGTGAACTTGTATAATTAGCATCTGGATATGTATCAGATGAGTCGGTAAACTGTGATCAGGCATATGAAATAGGTATTGCAGCAATGAACAAAATGAGTGGAAAGAACTTTGGTGAATTACATTTACACAGGAAAGACAAAGTACAGACTCAAGCCAAGTCGAAGAAGGTGAAAGTTCGATCAAACGAAGTTCTAGTCAACCCACAACAGCTGTTTAACAGAATGTTATGTGTTTGTGATAGTCCGATGAAACTAAAAGAGTACATGTCATATGAGCTTGCTTCTAGACCACCATCTATCTTCGATGAAGTTTCACTTCGCAAAGGAACAAAATCTTCCTTAATGAAGGTATTTGAAGCTGGTTTAAGAGACGAAGTTGATATTCGTGATGCAGTATTTGTAGTTGATGGTGGATTCTTACTACATTACATGAACTGGCCGAATAAATCTACATATGGAGGAATCATCAAGAACTACTGTGACTTTGTCATCTCTAATTATGGAAATAATGCAACTGTAGTTTTTGACGGTTATCCTGAAAATCCAACTACAAAAAGCGAAGAACAAAGAAGAAGAGCTTCAAAAAAAACTTCTTGTGATATAAACTTTGATGAAAGCACAGAATGTACGACACCTAAGGAAAATCTTTTAGGAAATAAAAAGAACAAAACAAAGTTGTTACACGCAATTGCCTCAAAAATGACAAACCGTGGAATATCAACACTGACTGCTGAAGAAGATGCCAATGTTCTAATAGTAAATGTTGCCATTAAAAAGGCCAAGGAGTGCTTGAAAGTGGTCGTAGTAGGTACGGATACAGATTTGTGTGCCTTGTTAGTGGCTCTTGCTCCCGAGAAAAATGACATATATTTTTGCAAACCAACAGTTGGAAAAGATAGCATTAAGCTTGTCTATGACATTGGCAGGTTGATTGAACAGCACAATGGAATAAGAAAAGAACTTTTGTTTATTATGGCAATAATTATATAACAATAGGTTTGATGGATGTAACTTAACATCACAAAGAAAACTACCGGTATATAAAGTAATGACAAACCAAAAGGTATAGATTAATACGCTATAAAATATAATAGCATTATTAGAAAGTTAATGTATAACAATATTATAAGTTACTAATTAAATAAGAATTAGAAGTGTTGAAAAAACCCTATTGTAAAGACGACATGCAGTAAATGCTCAGTTTGCAACTGAGTGTACACACAAAGCTCGGCGGGCGTTGCTACAGCCGTGCGCCGCGTGTTATTCAATGTTTTCCCTTCGTTTTCATGAATATATTCTTAGTTACAATTACATTTTTTTAAAGCTAAAGAATTGCTCTAAAAGTTTTGTCTGAAGTTGTTTTTCGAAATATCCGAAACTAAAAAGTTATTAAATGAAATCCTTAAAAAATTTATTTTTTGATCCGAAATTTCGGTATATTTCTTAAGAAATCTGAATAACCGTACAAGATATAAGAAAATGTTACTGGACATTGTTTTTCGTAAATTTTGTGACAAACAACATGGTACCAAAATTAATTAGATATGTTTAAAACTAACAGAGATATAAGCGATAACAAAAACGCTTGCAAATTCAGACTTTAAAGGGGGGTGGGGGGGGGAGCTCAAGGGGGAGGGGTGGGGACTTTTGGGAAAATACTCCTCTAGATAGGTACTAACGACTGTAAAAAATTCAGCTTGTCTCTAATTTCTTCCGACATAAAACCTTCATTGCCTGGGCTATTTGGCAAAGCTATTATTCTGTGTGTGGATGTCAGATTCAATAAATTTCAAGTATTTGGTTGTCAAAATCCGCGACTACTTTTAAGGCGATCAAGTCGCTTATTTCAACTGTAATCGATATTACGTACTTTTGAGAAATATTTTTCTGGAAAGATCAGAATTTTCAGTAAATCTTGCTGTTCAAAACGCAGATCTTAGGTTACAATGGCTGGTGAACTAGTCATGTTAACCCATAATTATGTATTCAAATATATATCCTAATGCAATACGATTATAGTTGCTACCTAAACCAAATCAAATTTTAATAAGCGATACTGTCATGTAAGTTATCGTTTAATATAACTTTACTTGACAAAACGATTTAAGGATTAAACTGAATAAAATTACGGCTATTAATTGTAACCATGAAAACAGTTGAAATAATGGTTAAAGTTAGATTAATGCGCAGAGGTAACAAAGGATTACTTAACGTATGGAAAAGTAAAAGTATGTTGATACCTTCTGGTTTTAAAGATAATGATTTGTTTATCGTTCGTAAAAATTGGTAAATATAATTGACTAAATTGGTTTAGAGCTTTAGTTTGATGTCAAAATATTTGTTGTTGTTTATATCCGTTTTTGCCTTACGATTAAATGTTATTATTTTAAGGGTTCCGTAAGTTAAAAGAAAAAAAGACACCTTATAGGATCACTTATATGTCTGTCTGTCACAGCTGATATTATCCTAAATTGAATTAACAATATAATTTGTTGTGTTGTAAAGCATCATAAAACTAAATATTATTTTATTTGTTCTGTTATGTTTCAATAACTAAATAAATAAACGGTACCAGGAACTGGCACATACTTTCTCACAGACATATTTAAATTACTAAATAGATTCGCTGTGACTTCATAATTGTAGGTGTGGTAGGAGAGGTGATTTAAAAGTAGGAGATTAACTCATAAATATTATTATTATTATTATCTAGAGAGAAAACTATTCGATCGATTTCGAACAAATCTGCATAAAATACGTCAATTAAGAATTTATAGATGCACGAAAAAGATTTTGAAAAATTTTAAAAAACAACCCCCTTTATGGCCAAAAAAACCCCAAAAATCTGTTATTGTTATTATTATTATCTAAACGAGAATTTTTAGAAAGATGCTGTTTTTTGCATATGGTAGGGTACATTAAAGGCTACAAATAAGCCAAATTTTATCAAAATCGTTAGAGCCGTTTTTTTATAAAAAAGTTATAACTGATTTTTTGGGGTTTTTTTGCAAAAAATTTTAAAACCGTTTTTCGTGCATCTATACAGGCCTACTTGACATGTCTGGTACAAATTTGTTTGAAATCGATCGAATAGTTTTCGCTCTAGCTTTGTATACATACATACATACATACAGACAGACATTTTGTAAAAACCATTGTTTGGACTCAGGGGGTTCCAAAACGGATATTTCCACAAAAATCTCAACATTGATTTTTTTGCGATCACCATACTTTCTCTATACTATAGTATAGTGAGAAAGTAAAATCACAAACACAAAATTACTATTAATTTAAGGTTTACCAAGTTTTTGTGACAGTCCGTAGATTAATCTCAAACGTGACGTCGATCTATGCTCAATAGAGAACAAAACAGTTCATCCAAAACCAGCAAGGGTAACAGGCTGTTTTATCGATGTTGTTTGGCGAGTCATGTCCAGCTACAAATTCATAATTATGGATAAATTATTTCTTAAGGGTATGTGCGATTCCTGTTCTTAGATAACACAATATTTTGTTTGTTATATTTTCCATTCTAGTGAATCGGCTGTAATATTAGTTAGTTTATTAAAAATAATACTTGGCAAAGCTACTATTCTGTATGTGGATGTCAGATTCAATAAATTTCAAGTGGTTGATTGCCAAGTTCCGCGACTAATTAGGTTACAATAGCTGGTATACTAGTCACGTCATCCCATAATTATTTGTTCAAATATATTTGTCCTCCAGGGGCCTAATTTTATAGTTGTTACCTAAACAAAATCAAACATTAATAAATGATAGCTCCTGTATGTTCTCGTTTAATATAACTTTACTTGACGAAAATGATCAATTTTTTTCATTTTTAACTTATGAACGAAAATTTTACTTTTATACCTAGAATCTCATTTATTTCCGAGAGTATTGTAAAAAATATCATTTTTAAAAGGTATTTAAGGCCCCAATATGATTTTCAGGAAATATATACCTATTCTGACATGTTCTGAAAACCCATGACAATTAGTTTCCACTCAAAAAATGTCTTTTATAAATATACCGCAACTAAATGTTAAGGGATAAAACAGTAGTAATCCTATTAGAGGAACTTTACGGGGAAGTTCTGTTATTCTGGAAATTTATGAAAAAATACATTTTATATTCAGATTGCGTTTGTAAGAACTATGCTTGAGAGCTTTTGACTACTTTCAAAGTCATCAGCAAAAATATAACGACATTACAGTTTTTGAAAATAATGAATACAAATAAAGAATAATATCCACATAAATATAGACATAGTATTAATAGTAACAATAATAATACTTAACAGTAAATAAGTACGTTTTCCCTACAGATTTTAGTTAGTAAAAACATGAAGTAATTCATGTATACTTTAAATTTAAAATTTAAAGTACATTAAGTTGTTAAAAAAGATTTGGTAGTATTTTAGATTACTCCGAACGTACACATAAACAAACATATTTAACCTTAGTGTAATATTAATATAGATGTGACTTATAGATTACTTATCAAAATCCGAAATTAGGTTGTAGAGTTATGAAAACACAAACAATAAATTAACGAAGCGTTGTTTATAATTTTAACCTCAACAACATCAGCTCCATGTTTATAGCTAAACTAGTATTGTAATTTCAATCATTGTTTCGTTTGTAAATTACCTTCAGTATACCAGAGCATATATAACAACTTTAATGTTGATTACCCAATTAGCTATATGATTTATGTGGAATATTCAATACCATCCATTAAGTGGTTTCAAGAACATCAAACTATATACTACACATTGAGCTGGTAGTTTGCGCTATATTTCAAAATACAGGGTGTAACGGAAAATGCTGTACTATGCAGTGTGTATAAGAATAAGTTTACACACGTGGTTTGAACTGAAATTCAACTATTTAAAGAATTGAAGGAAAACATTTTTTTTTCCTAGCTAACCAAATGTCATATTTTGGGGGAGGAAATAGGTTTTGAAGAATTTTCAAATGTAAACATAGGTCGAGAGTACTCCTTTTGAATTTCATTTAAACGTAAACCTTTTAGAAAAAGTACAGTGTTGACAATGATTCCATTTTAAATAGATACCCTAAAAGTATAAAATGCTTAATTTAAATTTACTACCTCTTTTTTTTCTAAATAGTAACTGAAAAATCCGTTTTTTGCAACCAACTTAATTTACAATATTATAAAATTTTACAAATTTGTAATTAGTACAAAATATAAAGTGTCTAGAGATTAAAATAAATTTAAAACTACATAATCTAATACACTATATTGCCGACGTCAGTCGAATGACAGCAATACAACAACCTGAAGAATTGAGAGAACGGTTCCCAAGGTAAAGGTTATATAAAATACAAATAAACCTTTAAACAAACAATTGTATAATCCCTTTATACGTCTACTGGCATTTTGACAAGAATAACGCTAAAGAGGGTAAACACAAAATTAAAAGCTAAGGATTTGGTCAACTGCCAGTTTACTGTTATCAAGCGTGATTCAATTTCACTTCTACGCCAATAAATGAAGAACAGTTTTTTGCCTCCGTTAGTTTAGCATACGGGTTTATTATTTATTATATAACGCGACATTTATGTATGGTTTTGAGTGACTGTTTTAAACATGTAATTGACCGGATGGTCGATCATTTGTCTGTAAATCAAATTCGTAAATAACAGAAAATATGTGCTTAAAATGTATAGCACACTGGGTGATTCGAATAAACGTAACCATTTTGTAAATTCTTATAAACTTATTAAGATCACTTTCAGAGATGGTTTTAACTCAGGTAGTGCATATTAAGTAAACCCTCCACTGCAAGCGCTAACGGCAGTAGTAATGTAACACTGTTGGCTTCATTTACAAGTACCAAGAATTCATTCAATGTGATTTGGTTTAAAAAATCTAAGTTTCTAACAATTGTCTTACGGAATTTTTACCGTGTATAGACCCTTCCAGTCTGGCTACCAATTATGACTGTCGTGTTCTTTTGTGGTGAAAGTGTGTTTAGTAAGCCATAAAAACACATCAAGGCGTATCCTTGTGAGTGACAATGACGTACAGTTAGTGGGGCAAAGACGTGTTAAAAGTCCTGCAAAATCAGCAAATAGTACCGGTAGCAAGGTGGGCGATTGGTGTGATAAGCAAATATTTACATCTCAAAGTTAACAGTACAATGCATCTTAACAATCCTTCAGTAACTCTTTAGGAAAAGCATTTCAGAAAACATTTTGATCTTTTTACAAGATCAATTACATTCACATTCATATGAAATTTCGTTACAGTAAACTACTATGATTGAATATTAAATGATGTTTGAACTATATCTAAGTTCAGTAACAAAGTAGGTACTTAACTAGGGTAATTGTTAACTGTTTTTTTAAATTATTATTATTATTTAATTAACTTAAATGTATTGAAGAATTCATTGTTTGTGAAATCTGCACTCTTAGTAGTATTGCAATTAGTTGATGTTGAAGAAATTAAGCCTGGATGTTGAACTAAATCTGTTAAAAACAATAAAATACTGAATTAGTACTTTCTTACCGGTACATAATTTTTTTGAAATTATGCTCTCCAATTAAAATGCAAGTACTTATATAAACATACAGCAGGTTTTATTTTATGAGGTTAGTTTGACCACATAACTTTTCAGCGTAGGTTTAAATAATATTAATAATAATTCCGAATAATTTTAAACAATTTACGACACAATAGTAATGATTACATATATTATGTCGCATTTCATTTAAGACAACTTTTTTAGTTTAAGTTCAAGGTTCAAACAGTATGTTAGACATCAAGGTTATGTTAAAACTGATAACTTTTAAATACAGCTAAGATATATAATAATGTATTCGACTTCACATATAGTTCAAACAATTATCAGTATGGTTACTGAAAAGCATTTTGAGCATTTACAAGATTATAAAAGAGTTTAAATTTAGTTAAAATGTCTCAACAGATTTAACTAGATACATTTACGAATTTAAGAGGAAAACTGCCCTTTTGTCGGATTAATAATTCCTATACAGCTTGTTGGAGGCTATCGTAATATCCACAAAGGAGGATAGAGATTTCATTTTGTTTACTTATCCAAACATGTAACTAATATGAAAAATGTATGCAAATTAGGAAGTGTTATTCACCTAGGTGTTTCCAAGTTAGCCCTTAGAAGATAATTTTTTTTATTTTGAGGGAAAAAATATTTTTGTATTCATATGTCATCATTTAAAAGGGGAAAAATACTTTTAAAAATATCAAGCTGTTTTATTGAACTTCAATTTGGGTTTTTTAATTCATTGCATATATGCAAAGGTGTGCACTATACAGTCATTTCGATTTAAGATGGAATACAATATGCTAAATATTATCAAAGTAATTTTTTATATTGTGCATTTGTTTTCATACCCTACACAACTTAACTAGGCCTAAACGTACTTAAAACTCATATTTTTACTTAAAAATACATTTAGATGAACAATTATTAACATAAACAACAACAAAACACTAATATTACTCTGATTTTCTTTTGTAATTACTTAGGACTTTAAGTAAGAAACATCAAACAAAATTTAAAAAATATTAATTAAATGTTTAAACAAAATTAAAATAACAAAATGTAAAAATACATTTAGATGAACAAATATTAACATAAAGAACAACAACAAAACACTAATATTACACTGATTTTCTTTTGTTAATTATTTAGGAGTTTAAGTAAGAAACATGAAACAAAATTTAAAAAGTATTAATTAAATGTTTAAACAAAATTAAAATAACAAGTTTAAACCATAAAGTATAAAACAATATCATTTAAAAATGTAATAATAAGGCAATACAAAATTAAAAGCCATTGAATAAAGTGTTTACATACGTTCTTCAGTGCCAAGCTACACAGCCTTGTCTCAAAGTCAAAATAACACTCGCTGCACAACTTTGCAGATATGGAAAGAAATCATTTTTAAACATACAATCAATAAATATACTAAAAACAACAATAAAACTTCGATAATACATAGCTAAAATTCCACAGAAACCACTTTAAAATGTTTAACTGTTAATAAAAACATTAACTCCTTTAAATATTGCCTAGAAATTGACAAACTATCGATGACTGTATAACCTATGACATAAATTTACAAACATAATAAAACTACAGTGACTAGATAAAGACAGTGTGGCCACATGAAAGCGGCCGCCATGTTTTTCCTAAAAGTAATGTTATCTGCCATAAAGTATAATGTAATTTATTTTCAAAATATTTATAAAACCTTTTGTTTTATTTCATAAAGGCCTCGTAAACAACTTTTTAAATTTTAAAAAGTAGTTAGAAAGCAGATAAGTTGTTTAAAATTAAATAACCTATAAAATATAATGATTTAGCCTACTATCACATTTTTTACTAGCCTATGCCAATAGTTGAGTAGCCTACTGACGTTATTTACAAACTAATAAAGCTATATCAAAACAAGAAGTTGCACTATTATTTTCTTTGTTCAATTCTACGTTAAAAAAAACATTTTGAAGTTCAATTACATTATTTATGCGGTTTATTTGAATAAAAGTTAAGGTTTTGTATTATTTTCAAGGAACCAAATTTTCAATAATTTGTAGTTATCTGAAAAATTATTTGACTGGTCATAATGAAATTGTTTTTAATTAAATTTAATTCTCAACTTATAGACATTTTCGTTTTAAAAATTAAAATTTTTCTGAGATAATTATTTTCACAGAACAATATCATAGTAGGCCTAGGCTACATTCTAACAAAATATTTTACAATCACAGCTACAAATAAACTTAGCAACAGTATAGAACTAAACCAATTGTCTTTTAATTATTATCCTGTTGTTAATTAGCCTTTTTTATCAATGAATAAATTTTACAAATTAAATATTTTCAAAGTTACACTTTCAGATTTTTACAATGCATTTATTTCCATCTGATTTTTTTTTTTTAATAAGCGAAGCAATTCAAACTTTCCTAACTAACTAATTTATTTCTATTTCAATTGAAAGCTAATAATAAAATTAATGTCTCTAACAACAATTTAACATCGAAATTACAATTCTTTGATTTTGAGGTTAGGCAATTCAAGATTTTCAAGTTTAAGTTATTCAAAGCCAAAAAACAGGTTTCATTATTTATTTCCCTCATTATTTCAGTTAGGCCTACTTATTAATGTGATTTTTGCCTTAGATTGTACCTTCACCAAGACTAAAAGAAAGAAAAAATAACGATGACAATTTAATTTGAAAACTATAAACAAACGTAGGGCTAACACGGACGAAATTATAGGTTTGGGCCAAAAACAGTTCTTAAAATTGCGTAATACTAATATTTATTGCATTTATCTTTTCTATTGATAAAAAGGAATAGCCTATGTTATGAACTTTTTAAAATGTTGTAAATAAAAAAACTTTTGGTATGTACTTACTTCTGAAATATGCGCGCTGAAACGATTCCGTAGAGTGGCGGGAGTAGCCTAATCTGCAGTCATTTCCTTATTAATTTGGTGCAATATCACATCCTTCATCACAAATTGCTTTAAAATAACTATTACGTTTATTTTAAAGTAAAAACTAACAAATATCTGTTAAAAAATCGGTAAAGTCGCTTTTACAATATGTGAACGTGAATGAATGTAATGTAAACAGATACGAATTTAGGAAAAACATGGCTGCCGACATCTTGACCAATAGGAAACAAGACCTCACTTGGCCACACTGTCTCTATCTAGTCACTGTAAAGAAAACGAGTTAACAGCGCATTCTGGTGGCAAAGTTTATAGTTGTATTGCTAATGCACACTTTTGCAGATGTGTAACGATGGGATTCCCAGTATTTGATCTACTTTTATTTGAATACAAGCTATGTTAGTTTAGCTTTGCAGACATGCAAAAGTGCGCACTTAAGGGTTACGGTGTTTTACGTTCTAGCTGCGTAATAAACTGTGGGAAATAACCTCATTCTACGTTGTACGAATTTATGATACACTATTTACATTGTAATATATTTTGGTTTAATACACCATCCATATTAAAACTATCTACAGATTTATATATATGTCAAACACAAATAAACTCAAAGTAGCATTAAGTTTCCATCACTAAAGTAAACAAAAACTGTTTCTAATGTCATAAAAAATACAATTAAAATTAAGTCTAATAAACATTTAAAAAAATAAATAATTTAACAAGTAGGATTAAAAAAGCAATATTTAAGAAAAATTAATTCATCATTTAGTTTAAAAACTGCACAAATGTATAATAAAAACAGGCTAAGTAATTATTTGTCTAACCAAATCGAACCTCTAATAGCTAATATCACTTAAATAAACATCTGTTTGGTGAGATATTAACTGAAACAGCTTAACTTTAAAACGTAACTAATTGAGTTAACAATCGGTTTATAAAGGAATTGTATCTCTAAAAACTAATGTTTAGTTCATCGTGCAATTAAGACTTTCTTTTTAAGAATACACTTTGTAAATTCAGACTTGTATTTAGGAGTCTTTTGAAATGAATTGTGATTATGAAGCAGCCCGTTTAAAAGGACACACTTTAGGTTTAAGTTAGTTTTACAGAATTATAAATTTTGTTTCATCCTCACTTCAAGACCTTTATTAAGAATACAAGTTTTATTTTGTGTATTTGTAAAACTGTATGTTTAAGTGTCATTTAAAATGCACTGGTCTTATGAAACAGCCCCTACATAAAAGGAATATTAATTTAATATATATTTTCCTTTACGTATGATAATGTTTTTTTCATGCTGTCATTGAGAACTTTATTTTTAGAATGCCAATCTATCTCAGGATTTAGTCAGGAATAGGAAAATGTTGTTCAAGTTTAAGTATACTGACATTGTTCTACCAAATTAAATTATGAAAGCAACTTTTTCGATTGCCTCCAACTGTTATTAAGTTTATTAGGTTATTAGGATTTAGTTTTGGATAATTCAATAGCCAATGATATTAGACTTAACCAAACCTGAATCTTTCCTCAATCAATGTTTGGTGTGTAAAACGTTAGTAGAACTTCTTGTAAGTCTCGACTAATGGAAAAGTTTAAGTTTTGGTCAGAAACTCTGACAAAGTTGTTACAACAATGTTTTATGTAATGAAGTATAAATTTATTGTAAGCTGTGAAGTGTTGGACCGAAGTTCGAGTAACTTATAAATTCCAACTTTGTTAGTTAGGCCTTACTTTATACTTTGAGTTCAAGTCACTTAAAGGTGATATCCTTACTTTGTGACAACAAATAGGATATAATTAAAATGTAATAAACATTATGGAATACCACTGCACGCTTCACACACCAATTATCCTTTTACTTTCGCGAATTAAATTTATTGTAAAGTTGTATATCATTTATCATTGCTACTAATTTGAATTTAGTTCCATTGATTACAAGAGTACATGGATTATATTTAGAACACACAAATGATTTAGTAAAAGTGTCTTTGTTTCCATTGGAGGCAATTAGATTTGTGTATAAATGTAAGGCGGAAAGCAAAAACAGACCTATTTTCGGATATTTTTAGTTATGACTATACTGTAATAAGCTCTAAAAGTTAGTGCAAATATCTTGTCTCTATAATTTTATTTGTTAATGTTGTAGAAAATAATGCTAATGGTCTATAGTAAAAACGGGCATTTTGAGGAAAACACATAAACACTTTAAAGTAACACAGAACCTTCATTTTTCATTTAAGAAATTAAATAAACATCAAAACAGAGCTTTAAATTGTCTCTTATAAATGGTAAACAATGTTTAAACTTTTAAAACTAAGCGTTCGAGTCGCTTCTTTAAGGACCCGGAAACTGATTCTGGTTTATTAGGCTCAGGATCGGATGCTGCATTAGCATTGCTGAAAACCTATACTTACCATTGCTGCCAACCCATACTCACAACTACAGCTGACCATTAAATAAGTAATAATGACTAAACGAGATAATTAAGCCTTGTTTTGCCTCTGTCTCTACCCTATAAACCCACGTCAAGTTTGTAGTGCCTTTATGTCACCATTAGAGGCAATGAATGGGAAAACTTTATGAATACGTTTACATAAAGTAAACTTTCTGTCTGGTTAGGCTAGGGGCGAGGCCAAAGTGTCCACGTGAAAAAAATCCACATTTATATCTTTGCTTATTCTATCGTAACAGGTCGAACAACCTTGAATCAATTTTTCAAAAATAAAAGGGTTCCATTTGTTTTGTTTGAGAGAAAACAAAATATTAAGTTGCTGATTCGTATTTACAAAGTAGGCCAATAAGCACGATTTTGTTGTATTAATTTAATACGTAAATAAAATTCTACAACTTTTCAATAAAAATAAAAAGAGTGAAGCTTTGTCAACCAAAATTTAGAACGTATTACGTCCTATATTTTAAACATTGGTAAATGTTTTCTTGTAAATGTAAATCATTTCACAAAATAGTCAAGTAATCTCCAATAACTGCCAATAAAACAGTCCGTTACACTTACTTACTGAAGCAAACCAGCTTATCTCAGAAATGCAGACATTCTTAAAATCCATTTCCTTGCTTCAACTGTTTTCTGAGACGCTTACGTTTAAATATGCAATAAAGAGCTCTCAATTCAGTTTCTACATTGCTTCCAGTCTATACAATCTTCCCAAACGATACACTTGCAAGTAACTCACTTCTGTAATCCTACTCAAAGAACAAATATGAAGTTGTATTTCCTCATTATATTTACCCTCGATCATAACCAACCAGATCCCTTTTTGGAATAAAAATAAATTAACTATAAACAACTATACAATAGTTGCAATGCATAGTTTTGAAACGATTTCAGACTTTCCAGATGGTTTAAATTACATTTGTGTAAGTTTATCACCATACATTTCCTGAACCTTCCTTTCCTAGGGGGGGGGGGGGGGGGGGTTTTCTCCACCCTCCAGTACTAAAATCTCTCCCCTCCTCATAGTTAGAGTTTAGCTACGTATATGCACTCGAAATATTCTACTGTCAAAAGTTTGATCATATTTTACAACAGCCACAAATAATATATTTAACAACGTTCAGTAAGATCTGGAACTAAAATGATAGCTTTAGCATATTTTGGAGTAGTCTTGCTTGTAAAAGGCGAACCTCATCATAATAGCCATGTATGACTGCTTTACAGTTGAAGAAAAAACTGCTGCCATAAAAAAAACATGATTTACAGTTGACCGAAAATGCTCATTCAATCAAGGGAAAACTGAGTGAGTTTTTAAAACATATGATTCAAACAAGAGGAATAAATTGATTATTTGAAATTATTCCACCATTTTGTTTTCTTAGACACAAAAAGTTAATTTTTGGGGAAATCTGTTTTACATACCAATGGAAAATAACTGAAAAGTTGAAATTTTGAAGAGTGAATAGAAAATTGTGATTTCTTAGTAAAACATCCCGTATATAATTTGAAAATATGATTACGTAAACACAGTGTTTTACTACTTAGTTTACTACTTATTATATACAAATTCAAAATGTATTTTTTGAATATGTTGAGGGAAAATACAGAAAAGTTAAAATAATTTCAAAATAACATTTACTATATAAATAATTTATAATATTTATAAGACTATTTTATATGTGTAATTTTCATTGCCATTTAGTTTTATTGAAATTAGTTTGTACTATTATTTTTAGTTTTGTGTTTTGTTTAGGAGTAACCCTATGTCATGTTGGTACTTTTCAACATGTATTATAACTATAACAATAACATTCCAAACTTAATAACTTCACATATACTCTTAATGTTATTTCTCATGTTGGTTTTGATAATATGATTAATCTTACTATTTTTTTATTATTTATTTAATGAAAACACAACATAATAACAAGACATATTTGCAATTAAAATTAAGAAATACATTCGGAACAGTATTACAAATAATAACTTATTACAATTAAAAAAACTTTATAATAAAAATAAATATTTCAAATCTTAAAAATAGTTAACTAGGGAAGAAACAGATGACGCCATAAACGAATTTACAACGAATAACTAATGTTTTATTGTATGTGACGTGTGTGTAAATGTTTATATATATATATATGTAGAACTAATACTTATGTTTGGATAATGGCAGCGAGGATTGTTCGTAAGGTAGTGTGCACTTCCATGAGGAGCACCTTTTTATAAACAAATTATAAAGTATATGTTTATAGGAAGAAAGGGATTGGTATGTGAAGCACATAGTTCTCTCCTATCGTATTATTTTAATCAAAATGGTTATTGTAGGAAATCCGTGTCAGACATTTGCTTCTTTAGAAAGTTTTGTAAAACAATCTTTGCTACCATTTCTTCAAGATGTTTCTTCAACGTATATTTAATGGTTCAGCTAGCATAAGCAATAATACATTTATATAAAGCTTTTTTTCAACAACCAATCAGTTAAACAAACACTGTCACTGACTACTGTTGGTAACCGTTTGGCTGTATCGTTAACGATTTAACCAACGTAAGCTATAAGAGACACTAATGGAAATTACTAAATTTCCTAATTTAATTTTTAAATTTTAGGAATATTAATTTACAATATTTTTGGAATTTTATAGTGTTTGGTATTTTATCAAACACTGAGTTTTTATATTTGCTAAATTTGAATTGTACTATATTGATTATGAATTATTATTATACTAGCAAAAGAACCTTCTGAGCTCGGCTGAAAAATGCCCTAGAATGGAGCATGCTCGGTAAAATGGAGCTCTTGAAATAGGCATTAATCGTATCGTATTTGTTTGAATAATAATTTCATAATTTTCTTTCATTTAAAAGAAAACTCACTAAATTCAGCTTTGTAGATCTCCAGAAATAGGTAAGCTATCAATAGAGTTTTAAAGTAAAACCGAACAAACTCAAAAAGTATTCTTATAAATAAACAGATGTAATAAAAATGGCAATTCTTAATTTCTTTATAATAATGACATTTGCTTTCATTTAAAACAAACCGCACGAAAATCGGTTATATAGATCTCCGGAAATAGATATATATATAGGGTTTTAATGTAGAACCAAAAAACACCAAAAAGTAAATTTATAAGTATACTTGATGAAATACAAATAACTTTTCATGAAATTTAAATAATAATGACAATATTCCCTTTCATTGAAAAAAAAAACACCACTAAAATTGGCCAGGTAGATCTCCAGAAATTGGTATCTAATCAATAGGGTTTTAAATAAAACAAACAAAACTCAAAAAGTGAGGTATAAATGTACTGATGAAATAAAAATTACATTTAATATTTTTTTGATATTTGTGACAACATTTTATTTTATTTAAAACCAACCACGCTAAAATCAACCAGGTATATCTCCAGAAATATTTATCAATAGGGGTTTAACCTAAACAAAAAAGAAATCATTTGTTTCTTTTTTGCTATCGGTACCCTTATAAATATACCGATGAAAAAATGTAATTTCTGAATTTGTTTATAATAATGACGACATTTTCTTTCTTTTAATTCTAACCGCACCTAAATCGACCAGGTAAATTTCCAGAAATAGGTATCAATACAGTTTTAATCCAGGACCAAAAAACTCCAAAAGTGCCCTTATAAATATACCGATGAAATAATAATAATGACAACATTTTCTTTCTTTTAGTTCAAACCGCACAAAAATCGACCAGGTAGATCTCCAGAAATAGGAATCAATAGGATTTCAACCTAAAAAAAAATAAACATGCAATCGTGGGAATGTCGTCAGAAGTAAAAACTGCTTCATATAGTTAACTTTATTTTCAAGTTAAAAAGTATTTTATTTAAGCAATGTATTAATGTTGTAATCGATTATATTGCAACGATTTGGATCTTTATCGTTGTTTTTCTACAAAAATTATCAATATCTCGAAAAAGGTGCGTCCTAGAGCTTTTTTGACGATCCTCATGACTATGTGTATAAAAGGTTCCAACGTGGTTGGC
>JAGFPH010004684.1:86449-105172 GCA_018207615.1 Philaenus spumarius
AGGAAATCCTGCTTTATCGGATTTGTTATCGGTGACAGATTTATCTTGCAAATAATTAATGTTTCTATTCACTCAATGTGTTAAAATGCGTGGCTTCAAACTTAATTACATTACATTTATATGATTGTAACAATAATTAGTTATTCTCAAACATAGTTCCGTCAGTTTTAAAGGTTAAGGGTGTAGTTTTCTTTCAATAATTCATGACGAGTAATCCAAATCGTTTTTCTTGAATAATGAGAACTATAAATAAATGTAGAGTAAAATGCATCTCTGTTGGGTAGACTAAACCTATAAATAATAATATAAAATAAAAAACTACCACACGTCTTGTCCACGGAAATGCCCTCTTTCAACAAAACAGGAAAGAGGCCAATACATTGCACGAGTAACGATAGTGGTCAAGTTACGAAGTGTTTCCTCATCCAATATGGATATACACTAGAACCAGATTTATTTGGAACTCAGAGTCCTTGAAGAAACACAAGCTTGTATTGAAGACCTTGAACCATCATATGTTCAAAAAAGAGCTAAGCTTAAAGAAAATTATGGCGAAAAATAAATCATACATTTTCTAAAATATATATTTATTTTTATTTTTACCTAACTTATGAATCTGCTCTCGTATTTATCTAAATTATTGGAATTGTCTATTAAACTCAATCATAATGGTAATTCAGCTTCACTAATTCGCCTGAAAGAGGTAACTTATGCATACATAATATTTTTCCACTTAGGCCTATAATAATTCTGAAATAGACATCAAATTTTTTTTTCTCGGAACAAATATTCTTGGTTACAGGGAGCCTTAAAATTTCTTGTTCGCAAATTCCAAATTAAATGTTTTTAAAAAAAATATGATAGAAGCATCATTAAACGATATACTAGTCAAATTAAGAAACACGGTATTTTTTATTGAAAGGGTACATTTTAAACTAAATCCTTAAAAGTGTTTAGTAAAAAAATTGAGTTTGGGGTCGTTGAATTGGGATGGTTGAGTGGAAATGTCTTGAAGGATTTTATAAATAGGATATCGCAGGTTCTCCCTAAAGTTGAATAACAAACACTAATTTCGGATATTTATTTTCTTATTTGAAATAATACAAGTTTTAAGTTTTAAAAACAGCCTGTATAATATAAGCTATGGATAAATGGCGTTTTGCTTTATTACAAAAGATTTTCCGTTGTCTTATACTTGTTAACCAAATTTACTAGGCCTATTACTAGACAAAATATTTTGTTATATCTACAAAACCCAATCGTGCGACCTTTCAAGCTTTTTAAAGTTAATGTTTTTGGTGTAGACTCATTCCTTAACTTTGCCCGCATTATTTTACTGTTCATTTATTGGATTGGCTTCTGAAAAGGGTGAAATTTTGTATTAATGGTAAAAATGTTTTGAAATTTTTTTTCCTGGTGAAGTATATGCTGAAAAAAAATACAAAAATATAAAACTTAAAATGTTTGACTTTTATCATAGTAAGAAAAAAAAATTAAAACTGGGATTTCGATGATTTTATTTATAAAATCACTTAATGTGATTTTGTGATGACTATAAAAGTACTTAATGAATTTTGCTGGTTCCTATATTTTCTTAAAGGTAATACAGTCTACTACAAATTTAGGTATAATTATGTCGATTAACCTCAAGTATTTTTTTTATCTAACTTAACAATGAATTGTTTTTTTTATATTTTTATTTACAGTTTTACAAATTATTTTTTGATTTATGATGCATGAAAGTTACAAACATAAATCTACATTATTATTTAGCGAAAGATCTATGGAGTAAGTGGTAAAAATTTAAGTAATATACTTCAAGTAGTTCTTGAGATATATCTTATTTAGTCTCTAAAAATATTAAATTCTCACATTTCGGGAAATGGCGATTGAATTAAAAAGTGTACTTCAATATGGGATACATTGAAAAAGTGTGGAAAATGCCTAGGTAAATAAAGCTATTTATGTGTTTATACGTTATTTTATGCCTGGTTATTTTTTTAGGGTTATTGATAATAATTTTAAAATATATGTAGGCCAAAACATAATTGTTATACAACCAGACAGCAATTATTTGGACTGATTTTTATCCTTCACAGCGTTGTTTAAATTTAGTTTTTCTTATATATATGAAGAGACAAAATTACTTCTATTGCATTTTCATGTGTTTTAGGACCTGTAGAATAACAATATGCAAAAAAAGTATTTCCAAAATTTGAAGGTTTTTGACCATTTTCAGTAACAAATCCCCTTAAGACACAAAAAGGACAATATAATCATATTTCTTTCCCTTCGTAAAACATTGCATGTAAAAACTGAGCGTATCGGCTGATTAAAATGAGATGATAACCATAGTTTTGAAGGAAAGATCAATCGTGAAGATCACGTCGAAAATGTTTGATCTAAATTCCATTCTTAAACCAAGAAAAGTTAAGATTAAGACATGTACTGCATTAGGTGAAAATAACAATAGTCAGCTTAGTAAATAAATTGATTTGCCTCACTTCTTTACCTTTTCTGAGTTAGTTTAAAGTTTACAGCTCAAATAAATCGAACACCAGTAACTAGTATCGAACCTACGCAACTGAGTTGTAAATTCCAATTTTCGTAGACTGGACGAGCACTTTAAACCATTTCTCAACTCTGTTCTCCAATAACCTGGATAATAATAATACCAGAATGAACATAAAACCAGCAAATGGCGCGTCGGGCACGCTCCGATTAGAATTTCTGTTCTTGAAACAAAACTTTCGTATAGTTATACTTAAATAAACATAGTCGATTTAGCGAATATAAATATGTGTAATTTTACGTAAGCCAATTATATCAATCGAATTAATTTAACAAATCGATTATGAGATTATATCAAAGTTAGGACAGTATTAGTAACTGGATAAGCTTTGATTGAACTAATATCCTGATTGAAGTAAAAGCACGTATTGATGTTTGCTTTAAACTCACGAACAGATTCAGGAACTACCCATGTACAGGTGATTTTTGGAAATTTACAACCTCGGTTATGTAAAAGAAGGAAAGAGATATCCAAAATTTCACCTTGGGACGGTTATCACGGTGGGGGGGTGGACCCTATTTGGAATGCAGGCATTTTGTCTAAACCTGTTTATCCATGAACAATACTTTTAATTAAAATGAGTAGTTTTTGTATAGTGTTATTATTAAGCTACATTTAGGTTGCCATTTATTTTTGTTTATACTATCCAGGCTTTAATAGTAAATTATACACAGCCATAAAAAATAGCAGTAAATTATTTATGTTATAACACATAGTTTAAAATTGCTTTAAATAAAGATTTATCGTAAAATTTCAATAATGTTATTTGTTTAGACTTTTGTTGTAATAATAAAATGTGTACAAGGAAACGATCAAATAAAGTAAATTATTTAAAACAATGTCCGGCTGGGAAATAAAACTAACAATATCTAATAATTGCCTGTCATTTGCTTCTTCAATTTGAAAAAATAAAACATTGTGAACAACAAAATGAAAACTAGAAGTGATCTGAAGATAAAAACTGTGGCCTAAAGAACATTTTCAAAGAAGACAAACAGGGAGATTGTGCTAGAAAATAATCTATTGTTTACATTTTTACTTTCTTACTATACTATAGTATAAAGAAAGTATATAGTGATCGCAAAAAAATCGGATGTTTAGATTTTTGTGGAAATATCCGTTTTGGGACCTCTGAGCCCAAAAAAGTAGTTTTAAAAAATGTCTGTCTGTATGTATGTGTGTCTATATGTCTAGGGATAAAACTATTCGATCGATTTCGAACAAATGTGCACCAAACATGTCAATTTAGGTCAAAGTAGTATAGATGTACGAAAAAGGGTTTAGACAAATTTTGAAAAACAACCCCGTTTTTGGCCAAAAAATCGCCAAAAAATCAGGTATTATTTTTTATAAAAAACGGCTATAACGATTTTGATCAAATTTAGCTTATTTGTAGCCCTTAATGCAGAAAACCGTATCTTTCTAAAAATTCTTGTTAGGCTAATAAAAATAATACTAACAGATTTTTTTTAGTTTTTGGCCGAAAATGGGGTTGTTTTTCAAAATGTTACAAAACCTTTTTTCGTGCATCTATACAGGCCTAATTTACATGTTTGGTGCAAATTGTTTCTAAATCGATCTAATAGATTTCTCTCTAGATAATAATAATAACATTTATTAGTTAATTTACTACTTTAATAAACCACCTCTCCTAGATTTATGAAGTCACAGTGAATCTGTTTGATAATTTTTTATTTAAATATGTTTGTGAGAAAGTATGTGCCAGTTCCTGGAGCACCGTTTATTTGCATAGTGTTATTAGTAAGCTACATTTTAGGTTGTCATTTATTTTTCTTTATTCTACTCAGACTTTAATAGTAAATTATACGCAGACATAAAAATAGCAATAAAATATTTATAATATAACACATAGTTTAAATTGCTTAAAATAAAGATCTATCGTAAAATTTCAATAATGTTATTTATCTAGACTTTTGTATTAATAATAAAATGTGTACAAGGAAACGATCAAATAAAGTAAATTATTTGAAACAATGTCTGACTGGGAAATAAATTAAGAATATTTAATCATTAACTGTGATACCCTTCTTTAGTTTGTAAAAATAGAACATTGTGAACAACAAAATAAAAACAAGAACTGATCTGAAGATAAAAACTGTGACCTAAAGAACATTTTCAAGGAAGACAAACAGGGAGGTTGTGCTAGAAAATAATCTATTGTTTATAGTTTTTAAATTAAAACTAAGGAAACTATATTGTGACCACATCTTATGAAGGGCCAAAATAGAAAAAGGGTTTCAAGATAAGGATGTTTTCAATCGATTGCACTCATTAATATGCAAATTAACTTCTCGCCAATATCGGGAAGTTTCCGTTGCTGCTTTTAATTGAAACTGACTAGAAAGCCAACCAATGGTTAAACACTCCACGTCCATTTTATCTCAGACCTGTGTTATCTAACTCAAGACGACATTTTATATTTGTGATATTACATTGTTTATAAACTTATATACAGGGTGATATTTATTTTGAAGACACACCTCCTCCTGATAACAATTAAAAATTAACAGTTTTTCACAATCTTATCTCGAGAATGGGGTTTCCTTAAATTCTATAAAAGGAGTGATTTTTAGAAATATACCCCTCTATTGTTTAAATGTGGAAAGAAATATATAAAACTGTTCTAGAGAAAAGGGTTTCGTTTAACCTATACATACATTGGGCGATTTTTAAAACGTACTACCTCTATTATTTAAATTTGGAAAGAGGTATGCAAATTATCTGAAGAAAGGAGTTTCTTCAATTTTATATAACAATAAATTATTGTTTTTAAAAGTATCACCACTATCGTAGAAATTTGGAAAATATATTTAAAAAAACAAGGGTTTCGTTAAATTTTGATATCAGGGATATTTTTTATTACGTACCCACACTATTATTTAAATAACTGCACTCAGGATAGTTATTTACTTTTATTATGCATTTTAGAAAACGTAGTTTTAAATCAGTAAACACCTTCTATCTCATTTCAGTTTTTTTAATTAGGGTTTATAGACTTTTAAAATCCCTTGGGCTAATACAAACGTCAAATTAAAAAAGGCGTTGTGCCATATTACTGGTAATTGTTTCATAATGAATGAAAAAATTTTCATTCATCCTCTAATGACGGTTTTCATTTTAATTGTAAAAATCGTTTTGTTAGTAAAGGTAAAGCAAAATTAACAAAATTCTACAATTGACACAAAGGTGGTAATATATTTTAAAATATGTAGATCTAAGGCGAACAACATAACTTATTGAATATGAGCCATAAGCCCCCAGTCCCATCGATTTAAAGAATCAGCGTACATTGGTAGACCCCAATACCCTATGACTTTAAAATTTAACATAAGCCATAAGAAAATAAGTAAAAGTAAAAATAAAAACGAATTCATAAAAAAATAGAAAATAAAAATTAACAATAGAAACAGGCCAGGCTACCTTTGAAAGTAATAAGACCGCCAACGGAAGTTGAAACGGATGTAGGCCTACCACCTTGAATTTCATCGAACAGAATGCACAAATAAACGTGACCCTGTGAAATGACGAATCATGGCATGCAACAAAAATCGCCAAATATGTAAAACTGGCAAACATAATAAAACAATCAAAAGTCAAAATTGTCCCATCAAAGAAGAGCAATAAAAACGCTCGGAGAAGTAAAGTGGGAAAACTGAACCGGCGAGGCGCGCAAAGAGTTGAAAAAGGTTCATCAAAGTTGCAACATCAAAATACATGTCCTAAGTACACGGGTGAACGGATCATTTGAACGTCAGTGAGAATCATAGAAAGTGATAAGAAGTGAGTGATAGAGTGAAGAAGAATAAATAAAATAAAATTTTATTTGCCGAATTACCAAGAGTTTGAGAGAGGGAAGAAACGCAAAAATAATACGAGTTTAATTAAGTTAATATTTCTTAAATTTATAAGAGAGATCTCGAGGATTAAATTTATAAGAAAAGGAAATTATATACTAGATGCCATTTCAATAATTATCAACATAAAATACCTTAATTTATGTCGGGGCTGTATCATTAAAATGAGCTTCAGAGATGGTTTATTTAAAAAAACACCTCTTAAGCAATTAATTGGTATTAGGGCACTAAATTAATTAGAAGAAGAATAAGCAAGCTGAATTAACGCACTAGCAAGAAAGAGTTGAAAGGTTTATTTTCAGTAGTAAATAAGTATAAGAAGAAGAAACTAATACTAATTATCGGTTGTGTTCGTAAAGGTTAATGAGATTTTATCGTGATAAATTACGATGACTATAAATTTGCAGTTGAGGATTTTACGCTATTTTAATCCAATACACTGTGTTAAACGTAGATGCACCGTCGGAAGAGATTGTTAAAGATTGTATAAATTAATTGTAATGATCCATTTTAAATATTAATTAATATTCTTAGTAAATCTAGAAGTAACTTCTCTCTGCCTATTTCTACCTAGTTCTTTAAAGTACCAAGCTAGCCAAGCAAAGTTTGAATTCGTAAGTAGAATCTGGTGGAAGACCCAACATTTTGGAAACTTCATTAGATCAAGGTAAATTTCAAATTGCACATAGTTACCATACAAGTGAGGCAACAAAACTTTAACCTCACAATAGTTTTAACCTTATATAAATTGATAAATACAAATTTTAAGGATATACACACCAAAACATTACACAGTGTATTTATTCCCGCAGTAAAATAATTGTGTTTTGACGTCGAAGTCAAATAAATGTCAGTTTTGACTGTCCACCCTAACCGTTAAATGGTTTCAAGTGTGACGTTTCCTTTTTGCGAACGTGCGTTGTCTTGAAGACAAAAAAACACTTTTTTCACTTCAAACCTAGACTCTTATTCTGAATGTATGGTTCCTAATCAATGATTATCAAAATTATGAGTTTGTTTGGCACAAAAATTGTCTCATGACACGATGCAATTCATTCTAAAAAAATCCGCTGCTTTCTGATAAAGTTTTGTCAGTTCAGGATTAATTCAAAGCAAACGCTTTTGTGCTTGATTTTCGACTTTCTTAGTCCCAAATGATCTCTGATTTACTGTGTTTCAGATTATACCGTACAATAAAGTATACTAACAGTACTAAAGCTATTTGAACCATTGTAACTAATTAAATAAGTTAAAGAAACTGTAACAAGTTAAATAAGAGATTGACCGACTCTAGAGAAAAACTCGTTGACATCTCAATATTACGGTATGAAAGCTGCACATCAGACACACTTTTATAGCAGTTAATATGTCACACGGGTTTTCTTATTGTTTTTCCATTCTTGAAGAGATTCGCCTGGTTTTGTTCCTACAGTCAACAAAAATCTAATATCTGATCGCTGCACTTCTAAAGTGCAATTGTCCAGCTGATACGACATTTTCAAAACCCTAATAAATGTTTCGTTTCGCCAATAATAACTATAATAGTAATTATTCACAATAATAGTAATAATTATTTTTCTCCTCAAATTGTTTTGCCATTGTAATATATTGCTACCAAGGAAAGTTGAACAAATAAATAATTAATGCACGCATTTATAGACACCAAAACTATCGGTCACAAATCGTCGTTGCGGTTTTTAAGTAGAGAAGAAGCTTGACAAGACGCCATTACTAGAACTTTGCTTGCACATTACTGTTGAACACTGGGTATTCCACTACGGAATGCTGGGATCGATCTGTGACCAATAGCAAGGCTTTATTCACATCATAGCCGTATCAATTACATAGATGGTTCCAAACATGTGTGTTGGACATTACAAACATATTTACAACATAAACCACAGCCATGAAGAAGTATTTCTATTTACTTATTATGTAAACCCTTGAATTATGATTATTGTTTATCTCTTAAGATAAGTTTAGATTTATTTTCTTAGTTGTGAAATAAAACTTCCTGAAAACTAGTCAACCTACGTCATTCAGAGATTCCTAAATTTTGTAACAGTGAAAGATTTTGTTCAAATAGGTTCTGTAATTACTGAAATGTTAATAACATCGGCACATACATTCAAACCACGTTTACCTCGATATACAGTATAGAGTAGTTTGAACAACGTAGATAGATAACAACACCAGAAGAAAATGTTTATAGTTCAACGTATTTATTTTATTCTATAAAATAAAGTCAATGTGTTGAAAAGGCAGTCAAATTTGAATTAAATAATTATTTTTAAACAGTTATAATGATGAGTATTATAAATATATTTATATGATAAAATTTTTTTACATCACTATACAAAACAAAACATTATGAAACTTAATGATAAATATTTGTACCTGTGTTTTTACCTTCTACTGTTTTATACATTACAAAATTTAACTACAATGTTTGACGACCGTCTTGGTCCCCAATATGCTTTGATTTACTGTATTTCAGTTTATACCCGACAGTTAGCTTTTACAGTACTTAACAGGCGCGGATACAGGGGGAGGGTCATGGGGGTCATGACCCCCCAAAACATTTTTTAAGGCTTGATTTAAATATTTGATTTAACCCCACAAGCGCCAAATAACACTATACTGTCGCCTCAGCCCGCCGAGCAAGTGGCAGATAGCACTATTGTATCGTCTGATTGTGTTGAATATTTTACCCACTATAAATCATATAATCTCAATAAAACAAAAACTATTGGAAACGAAATGTTTTAAACATTAATTTTTGTATTTACAAATTTCTTCTAAAACGTATATTTACATATTATGTAATCATCGTTTGTAATTGTAGTTGTCTAAAAAGATGACCGCGCGAGAAAACAAAAAAAAAAAGACACAAAACTCGTGTCACTTTTTTAAGGCTCATAACCGTTAGACAGACTTGTTTTGAAAAGAATATAAGGTCACCTTTGGATACGTCAAAATTGTACATTGATGTTTATATAGATTTTAGTGTAAATTCTATATTTTCCTTTGATATAAGGAAACCCTGATTTATTGTTCATGGGATACAGCTATAGGTCTTGTCTGTGAAATAAGTACCATTGCGCCGATTGTCTTGTCTGTGAAATAAGTACCATTGCGCCGATTGTCTTAGCGCATTTAGCCTAGCCAATAGAGCAAAAAGAAGTCTAATTTTGTTATTGAATTTAACAGCAAGTGACATCAACAGTGACTTTAAAAGTAGCACAAGGGTATGTAAAAAACAAAAACTATTAGGCAAGGAGCTTTTGCGCATCAAAAATTACAATAAATTAAGACTTTGGGTTTTTCTTGAATATTATAAAAAATGATGAATGGATCACGATACTTCCAAAAAAAAACCTTCAAACTGTTTTTTATAGACCCTGATTATACCATTGTTCAATGTGAAATGTCGTAAAACGCTTAAAAACTACCATTTTTTAAAAGTTCATTGACCGAGCGAAGCGAGGTCTCCGTTTTAACTCGACCGTTCGGCATTTCGTCTATGTGTCTGTCTCACGATTACGGCCAAACGCCTTGACCGATTTTGATGATTTTTTGCATGAATGTTCCTTATTCCTAAGCCGAGCCATGAATATATAAGGTTTTTTCCATTTTTCATTTTTAACCCCTTAAATAAAATAAAACTTGCGGCCGCACCGTTTCTCTCAGTGTAAGCTTTTTTCCAAAGCCAGTTTGTGGCTTAACCGTAAGTCGAATTTAAAAACTAATGACATTTTGCTAGTAGCAAATTTGATTTTCAACAAAATTGTATCCTTGTTTTTTTCCTTATCTCTAACGGTAAGCTCACAAGATGGCCGTAAACTTCAAATTTGTTAAAAATCGTCCAAGTTTTTGTATTTCAACCATGTTTTTATACGTTTATTCTAAACCAATTCAAAAGTGTTGCATAGCTTTTTTGTAGATAAATGTTCAAACAATTCATATATGCTAGTAAAAAAGTTATTGAAGTAAAATTAACAAAGTTATTAGATCAAGAAACGTGTATTAGTTATTAGCATGTTCAGTAACGAAAGGAAAAAGTTCAACTTTAGGCCTACATAAAAAGTAGTACAAATTTTTGTAATTTTTTCATAAATGTAAAAACGTTTCGTAATTTAGTTCTAAATAGAATTGTATAAAAATATTTATCAATTTAAAATTTCTAATTTTGAAAACACAATTTTTTATGTTCCTACTACAAGACTGCTAACAAAACTAGGCCTGTTTTGAATAGTAATTTCGGAATATATCCTTTGCAAAAAATGGCATAGGCTATAATAATAAGAAAGTGTAGGGGATAAGAAAGTGTAGAGAATAAATCAACGAATTAAACTGAATACTTGTAAATTTCATAAAAGTATTTGACTTAGCTTTACTTGAATTACAAAATGAGATGAAACCGCTCGGCGATAGAGGACATACAAAAAATTACCTTTGGACATCGTGGGAAGTGTTGGACATGGGTTGAGAATAAAGTTGAGATCACTATCACAAGACGTTTTAACATCATTTGTTTTCATTATTTCTAATATTGGAATATGATATGGAAGTTATGGAACTGTAAATACATTGTTAAGTTTTAGTTATTTAAGTATGTAAATATTTAATTATATGTTTTCCCTCTATAACTTGATATTTTTAGCTATCTTAAGCATTATTAACCTAAATAAATTAATGCCTCTAAAAGAAAATCTTTAGCAGTTAAAGCTGAAGAAAAGAAAAAAAACGAGAACTAGAAATCCCGGAATCGCGGGAATTGTAAAATAATGTTTCGATGGCTAAACCTTGTGCTTATTTCCTTACTGACACACTATTTTTAACCTAAGATCAAAACCACATTTGTTATTTTAACTAGTGAGGTCTACTGTTCACAGAACTACTACTGTAGTATCTTTGATAATTTACAACATTAAGGGCAGATTTGTCAGAAAATTATTTTTTATCATGTGTTCTTCAAACTGGAAGAAGTTGAAATTTGTCGCATTAATAGTTTTTGCACAATTACAGTATAAACAATGCAGGCCATTATCTTGCATAATACGCCCAATTAACCTGAGTCTCCCGTTTTAAATTTACCAAACTGATTCTGAAAGTAGACATTTAAATCTACAATTCGTATATCTGTGATTTTTAATAAGGTTAATAAAGTATAATAAAAATGTTTTAGAAAATAGAGCGAAACACGTAAATTTGCGGCCGACGCCGATGGTAAATTTGCCAGAAGGCGGTAGTGACTGAAACAGCAGCCTGACGCGCAGCCTGCCGTTCTCTTCTCCTCCGCATTATGCAAGATCAGACGCGGATACAGGGGGAGGGTCATGGGGGTCATGACCCCCCCCCCCCAAAAAAAACATTTTTGAAGGCTTGATTTATATGTTTGATTTAACCCTACAAGTGCCAAATAACACTATACTGTCGTATAAGCCCACCGAGCAAGTGGCTGGCAGCATTATTGTATCGTCTGTGTTGAATATTTCACCCACTATAAATCATCCATCTCGATAAAACAAAAGCCATTGGAAAGGAAATGTTTTAAACATTAATTTTTGTATTTAAAAATTTGTTCTAAAACGTATATTTACATATTATATAATCATCGTTTTTAATTGTAGTTGTCTAAAAAGATGACGCCGCATGAGAAACAAAAAGAAAAGACAAAACTTTTCACTTTTCTAAGGCTCATAATCGTTAGACAGACTTGTTTTGAAAAGAATACAAGGTCACCTTTGGATTCGTCAAGATTTGAACTTTCTAACATTGTCTTCCAATCATTCGTCACTCTTAATTTTTTAGATATGAAGTTTTCTGTAAACCCTTAACATTTGACAGTTTTTCAACCAATGAGCAAGCATATTTTGTAATCGATATATCTAGTACAAATCGATATACTTCTACGTTGATGTTTATATGAATTTGAGTGTAAATTCTATATTTTCGTTTAATATAAGGAAAACCTGATTTACTGTTCATATGCTACAGGTCTTGTCTGTGAAATATGTACCATTGCGCCGATTGTCTTAGCGCATTTAGCCCAGCCAATAGAGCAAAAAGAAGTCTAATTTTGTTATTGAATTTAATAGCAAGCGACATCAACAGTGATTTTAAGGGTAGCACAAGGGTTTGAAAAATGCGACAAATTTAATCTTCCGTCTGTCTGTAGTACATATACTAAACAACAATTTTCAAAAGATCTGCTATAAATATTGTAAATTAGCAAAGATATAAACTTTTGAAAAATATTAATTTTTAAACGTTTTCCGACTTTCTTAGTGAGAAATGGTCCGATCGAGGTTTTCAAAAACCATTTTGTAGATTGTTTAATTCTCTACAAATGTCTCGTTGGAAGTATCGTGATCCTTGCATAAATTTGTATAATATCAACGAACAACCCAAAAAGTACAAATTTATTGTTATTTTTGTTTATAAAAAATGCGCAAAAATTTCCTTGCCTGATAATTTTTGTATGTTATACACCTATGTGCTACCCTTAAAGCCACTGTGCATGTCGCTTGCTGAAATTCAATAACAATACAAATCTCTAGTGGTTGGGCTAAAATTGTTTAACGTAGCGCGCCGATGTATGGAGTTGTATGACTTCAATAAGTCAGAGCTTGTGTTACGTTGTTTTAAATTTAGTGAAACAAAGTGGATTTAATGATCGTGTTGTGGAGTTATGATTTTAGGACCGTTCCTGTTAACTCTTCAATAATTATGGTTTATTTTATTCTTTAATCTGCAAAAAACTCTTGCTCTTTCAAGAAAATATTTATGGCCTAGAAATGCATTAAAAAACTATTCCATAGAGTTTATAGGCTACATATTTTTTACTTCCATAGACCCGTTGTTATTAAATTCTTGGTAATGTTGTTTTCGACTTCTTATGACCCCTCCCAAAATGACATCCTGTATCCGCCCCTGGTACTTAAGCTATTCGAATCATTGTAACTATTTAAATAAGTTAAATAAACTGTAACTAGTTAAATAAGAGTTTCATTCTACTCTAGAACAAAAGGAGTTGACACAATGAAAGCTGTACATCAGACACACTTGTATGACCACTTGTATAATAGCAGTCACACGGGTCATGCAACATTTTTCATACTTTCCATTCTTGAAAAGATTCTCCTGGTTTTGTTCATCAATCAATATACATTACAAAATTGGAAGTAAATAATTCAGGCAACGTAAATAACATACGAAAACCTCGAAATAGTACTAGTTAAAGCTTATTGCTAAGATCAAAGCCAGAGAGTTCTCCTTAAGTTTGAAAACTCGCTGAAAATGAAACCAGAGTTATTGCACTATGACAAGAGCGGGTAGAATCGCGATCCTTTATTTCCAGTTTTGATTGATGGATCAAAGCTATTAAACAAAGATGGAATTGTTATCAATGAACCTTTGTGCTGTGAAGAGAATGTGAACGATAACTCAAAATACCGAAACCCTTTACAAAGAAAGCATTCAGTGTAAGCGATAAACTCACCGAGTGATGAGATTTGTGAACCCCATTTATGAGACAACTTATTTCGATATGACGCTCGTACCATATGATCTGAGATAAGAAAATAAATATACCATCACTGGAGCAGTTTATTAACTAAACTTTATGAATAACAATTCTTGTTTGATTTTTTATGTTTATATACAAGGCTGGGGGAAACTACTCATTTCAATATCTCAGCTTTTAGTGGTCGTGTGAAGGTATCAGTGGAAAGCTCTATATAAGGGATGTCTACAGAGCGTACCTAGGGTTCCTTATATTATATGGTATGCAAAAAATATACAAAGTAGTTTCGACGTAATTTTATTAATGTATTCCCTACCAAAAGATACTGATAAATTGTACTTATAACTTTTACTCTGTATCTTGCGAAAAAAACCAAAAGTGATACAAATATTTGTAAGACCTAAAAATAGGAAATGGCAGTCGAAATTTTTAAAATAGAATAGATAAATAAACATAGATTTTTATGTAAAGGACAAAAATATCTACAACTTGTGTTAAACGGCTTGATTACGTTTCCCTTACGTTGAGGTAAAAACGTATACTTAGTGTTATTTTTATCCATTTACAACAAAAATTTTATTGAATGACTCTTCCAAAAACTTTTTTTTGTATAATGTGGCACAAATAAAAGATTCGTAAAATTCCCTTTCCGTAATTACAGTGTACAGTTTTCTGGCCAATATTAAGCCTGCTAGGAGGATATCTTAGAGAATAGCAATAATACTAAAAGACATAACAATAAACAACAAATAAACCTTATCTTATAAAAGCAGTGAACTTGTTTACGACAAGACGTCATACAGCTGAACTTGACTACTTAGACTTAGACAACTCTACTCTACTATAAGTCGAGATACTATAACTCTACTATAAATATAACTCTACTTCTATTATAGTAGCGTTTTATTATTCTAGATGCATGACTGTAGAAAACTAACCGTTTCATCTACATGTCAAACTTATGACATCTAAGCTGAGTAATGAAAGAAGAAAGCTTAGCTAGGAAATACGAGTATTATTAAGACTTGAATAATCAAAGACTTAGCAAAGCAGTTTGAGAAATGATTTCTGCTTGCAACAAAGCAGCCAGTGACAATATTTGGAATTATGACTTCTTGTATTACATTATTTTCTTCTTAATGAAATCATTATGTATTAGCAGCACCGGTGTGGTCCGATTTTTTAAGCAGATGTATAAAGGCAATTAGTTTGTTTATAAATTTGGGCGAAGGAAATATACTAGGATAACTGTGATTTTATGTAAAACTTTAAAACAAAAACAAAAAATATATTTTCAGTATTTCTGTTCGTAACTCGGTTATCCTTTATCTACATAAAAAGTTACAGAATAATTTCGTTTTTAATTTAAAAAATACTACTATTTGTTTATTGTGTAATTAAATTTTATTTGTAGTGTTCGAGATATTCGACATCAAGGAATGTTAATGGAGGCCATTATAAATAGGATAGTTTAAAAACTTTAAATAAAATAAATTGGAGAGCATAATATTATTTCAAATAAGGGGTTATGTCAGAAAATGTATACCAATACTGCAAATTATTATTTCTGGGCCGCAATGTAATAATTAAAATGTCTGAATGTCTCTATTCTAAATGGCATGTGTTAAGTATAAACAATGTATAAATTAACTTACATCAGGGAAGTTAACATCACAATACTGACTAAAAATTTACGTAGCATGTTTCAGTAATACACGGCCATTAAATGTATACAAGATTTTATTTTGTTCAGTGTTGAAGTGGTTGGATGATGTTAATTGTATTTGGGTCCAAAATCTTTTCGAAGTTTGATTTGTTAAATTGTTTACTGTTTTAAAACGTTCGTCATGACTTACAACTTTTAGTGACAAAGTATGTTTTTCAGTTGCAAAGTAGTTCGATAGTGTACATTCTATTTAAATTCAAATTCTGTTTGAACTTATAATCAAATAAGAAGTTATATAGCCAATCGTGATATAGGTTAGCTAAAAATCAGCTGTTTTTATCAGTACTTGCTTATAGCAAAATGAAAATAATGTAAAAGTTTGTAATGTTAATAAAGTATTTAGTAATAAAAAGTCTAAAGTTACTGATATTTACACTTCAAATTACTTCCGCAGTATTATTTTTTTTACAATTTATAAATAGTGAATTTATTTACCTTTAAAAATTTATGAAGCACAATGCACAGCACTCTCCCAAAACAAAAGGGCTATACTGTAGCTAATGAAAATAAATGTTGTTTTATTTGAATTTGTGATAGATACGCAACGAATAACTGAATATATTGGACGGGAGTGACAAAAATAATAATATTTCATTTTCATAAACAAAGACCTTGACTTTTTATTTTGGAATATATAGAACTAAGATTGCCACGTGAGCAGCGTATAGCTCATATAAATTTATAGCCAGTAAATAGGTTCGAACCTACGCAACTGTGCTTGAGGCGTCAACTGAATCAGACAGGTCGAGCGTCTTTATCCTCTCGGCTGCTAGACTTTCCATAACAATTATTTAATAAATAATACTAAAGTTTTCTTCGCTTCATACAATTTACAAACACAACTCAAATAAACAAAACCCTATATACAGGCGTGCCCAAATTAATTATTGCGTAGTGAATTACTTCCACCTAAATGAACGACACAAACAAAAACTTCCGCTTAATTTGACGTTCGATTTAACATTTCAAAGCTTTGAAGTTTTTAGACTGCTTGAAATCATTCCGCGTCATATCATTATTTTTTCAGTTTAATGAACTACAAAAGCATAGAAAGATGTTTTTTTTAAATTAATTTCACAAAAAAGCCTGAATTTCACCACAGAATCTATACCTGGTAATACACTTGTGTGAATCCTCTGTAGAAAAATACCAATAATATATTTTCTAATCTCACTAAAACCCCTATACATATCCTCCATCTATACACCTTTTGAAGAAGGATTTGTTGCAGAACTTACCATCTCGATCTATTTTGGGATAATAATTAACAAGTGAAAAATTAAAAAATGGCGGCTATGTAACAACCTAGGTGGTTTGGAACATTTGTATAATGATATTGTGAGTTACCTTTATCCCAAAACCAGTATCTATCAGTAATGGAAGAGCATACTAAAACGCCCTCTTCCTAAACCATACAAATCAGTTTTTAAAAATTCACTACCACCCACCCTATCCGTATCAATTTGTTATACAATATGAATGCACTCTGTTTAATTAATTTGTTAAATAATCAAGGTACATGTGTCCAAATATGTAGTCTCTACGCTGGTTGCAAAATATATTTTTAAACTGATAAAGTTTGATTACATTTTGAATTCATCCTCCCTTCGTTCAGTCTACAATATACGAAGATTAAACCTATAAAAGTGGTCGTACAATGTTCTCGTTGTAATTCCTTCAGGTCAGTGAATGGTATAACTGCATTGGTTACTAGTAAAGTTATGTTAATATTCCATATAGGTTGAAGCTTTTAACTGGGCATAACTAAGATGATGGTAACTACTATTTTACAACAAAGTTAAAGGAACCAGAAAGCCCAATTAAACTGTTTCCTATTTTATCTAAAACAAATAATATATACAACAGATAATATGTAAACATTCATTCCTTGTTTAAAAAATATGGTATTAACAACTTAGGGTTTGACAGATTATTTTCCAGGAATGTGTTAGTTTATTATTTAGTATAATTATGCTATAGCCTTTATTTAGTAAAGGAAACATATTTAGAGTGAAGGTACTTTTGGAAATAAACTGTAAAATCGCTGGTATTTAATTGCTAGTTTTGTACATTTAACGCAAATAGGTATTCTGAAGAAAAAAACCATAAGTGAGATGTAAAAAAACTATACAAAACAAATAAAGTAAATTTCAAAAGAAAACTGGTGGATTACCACAAAGTTGACTTTCAAATGCTTCTCATGTAGAACTAGGTACAATAAGGAACACATTTCCAAAATAATTTTAACAAAAAGAGTAAGTGTATATTTGTAATATGAATTACCTACTTGCCAAAATTGGGTTTTTAGTTCCAAACATTCGCAACTTACAGAAAACCCCACTTTGCTATCAATCAATTATTGCAATAAAAATTAAAAAATAAATGGCGGATTTGTGAAGTACTGGACGTTGTGACATTTAAAAATTTCATTGTGAATACAATTACTGGTAAAGCTTCTGAAACACCATGTATTCAAGATTAACTGTTTTCTTTTTGACAGAAATTTTATTGTAATCACCATATTCAATAATCACAGTCCAAACATTTAATTTCCGTGGGGTGCTATGTATTTCCCTGTTCCATCGAATACCTATTTCTGTTAAGCCAATAAGGTTGTTAAAGTCTGTTATAAGCGTAAATGCGAATCTGTAAAGAACAAACAAATATATAAACGTAAAAGCTAACAATATTTTTAAAAAAAAGAAGAAAAAAGAGAACAAAACGAATAGTCTCGGTCTGACTAAAGTATAGGAACTTCTTGTTAGCGAATTTCCATAGCAAAAATGAACACTATTGCAGTGGCCCATGGTAAGAGCCAAGGTCGGGAGTAGCAAATAAGCATCAATCATGGTCCCCAAAACTTGTGTCATTCAAAATCAAATATATATATGTATACATGTATACGTATATATGTGTTCGCACTCTAGCGGCCGTATTTTAAGTCCGATTTGGTCCAAATTTGGTACACATTGAACATTACATTAATTAAAATAAATTCAAAGTCAATATAACAAAGGATTAA
>JAGFPH010004685.1:0-20266 GCA_018207615.1 Philaenus spumarius
ATACCAAATTTCATTCCAATCCGTTCGGTAGTTTTGAAGAAATCGTTTTTTAATAAATTTAATCCTCCCCCCAAACCCCCCTAAAATATCAAATTTTGTAAAACCCTTTTTTAGTGAACAGTTATGGTCGTAGAGGAAGCTACATACCAAATTTCATTCCAATCTGTTCGGTAATTTTTGAGAAATCGTGATTTAATAAATTTTAGCCCCCAAAACCCCTAAAATTTCCAATTTTTTAAAACCCTTTCTTAGTAACACCTATGGCCCTAGAGGAAGCTACATACCAAATTTCATTTCAATCCGTTTTTGAGAAATCGTGATGAGTGAGTCAGTGAGTCAGTGGTATTTCGCTTTTATATATATATAGATAGCGATGGGTGGGAACCCCCGAATGTTCACTATTATTACGCTTTAAAATATAAATTCAGCAGAATCCCTTAAAGTTGTTTTTGCTCTACATTTATTCTATGTCATTCAGTCAGGACAAAGTAGAACATATCATATTGAAAAACCGAAACGGCCGTAAATAAATTAACCATATTATATTTTGTTCTATAAGGAATAAATTATTGTAATAATATAATTTACAGCAAGATTCATCCCGGATAAAGAACTATATAGTAATATTATTATTATTTTGTTCAGTTGTAAGATGAGAGTAAAGTCTAAGAAATAAAAATTACTGTTGGTTTAATTCATCCATCTTCCTCTATTTATGACTAGGCCAAGCCAAATTTATCACCTGTTGAATTACTTAAAAAATGCATAACTACGTATACAGATTAGCGTCGTAAAAAAAACTCAATGTTGGACATTTCTCGAATGAAAAGCATTAAACCTTTCTAATTCCCATGGTCTGGACTTTATCACGCGAACCAACAATACAACTAACTACCCAGCCGGGAATTTGTCTTGTAAGAGAAAACTAATTCCTAAAGACGTAAAGCTTTCTTGAACATGTTCAATGCAATTTGTTCAGTTCTGTCGGATGTATTTATCACAGACATTGTGATTTAGAACTGACAAAAAAATGTCTGACATTGTCTGGGAAAAATCACAGACAAATTAATTATATACACATCAGAAGTATATCATTTATAAAAATACATTTTAAAACATATTACTATTTATAAATGGTATTTATATTAATGCTATTTTTAACTTTATCTACTCCTAGCTAACTACGCTGAGGGTGATTTTTAACTCGTTAAATTTGCACAGTTTATAAAGCTAGGCCTATTTGTAAAAATGATGTAATTATCTACATTATTCTATGTCAAAATAAAGATAAAATATTTCCTTTAATTCATTTTTATTTCACATTAATATATCAAATGATTTATAAGTTACTAATATTATAATGAAGAAATCAATAATAGAATTATGTTTATATGTTATACGAAGATGTGCGAATGTTTCCGAAGTTAAACGAATAGGTACCTCTTCTTTAAATTTGTATAAATGAATATAATGGTCACACTGATTTAAATAAAAACCCGAACCACAAAACAAGGAACAAAAACAATAAGTAAACAACTAAATTGTAAGTTATTGTAAGTAATTGGAGTAGTGTTAAAACCCTCTGAGGATGATTACCCTGTCATCGAAATGTACATAAGGGTAACGTATTAACATAACTTACAATTTAGTTGTTTAGTTATTGTTTTTGTTCCTTGTTTTGTAGTTCGGGTTTTTATTTAAATCAGTGTGATATTGTCGCCACAGTGCCCTTTTATTTGTTGAACATATTGGTTATAAATGGTTGTATTTATATTCATTTTATAACCTCAAAACAAATCTTATAACGTATTATAGCTTACATGAGTTATATAACTCTTATTTAAAAAGTCAACTTTACAAGTCATTATATTAATGATTTAAGTTGTGAACTTAAATCAAAGTATAATCTAAACTTGTATTACAGATGATGGGTGAAATATGTGTATATGTAGGTATGAAAGAGAGTGTGTATGGTTTATTATGGTATGTGAGTGTGTATTACGTATATGTAATTTTAACTAAGTTATATTTATGTTATGAGTGCTGATGTTTTGGCCTAATTAATTAATTATCACAGAACAAATTATTCTTGTCTTTCTTTTATTTATATTTGTAATCAATTTTAAATTTCATTTTAATTTATTGAGAATTTAACTGCTTCCGATGTCATCTTAAACTCTGTTTTTTTCTTTTCTTTTCATTTTAATTGAGAGATATGCATCCTCAAAACGGGCAGACCCATGGAGGCTACATTATGCATTCCTTTTTTTCTTCTTCTTCTTAAGTTTTTTCTGTTGTTTTAGGATTTAGAAGTAATATTGTTTTGTTTTTTCTCTCTTGTGTACTTTATAGTATTTAGTGTATTATTGTGTCTTTCTTATTGTAATAAAAGGAATGAACAAACAAAATTTTAAAAATAAGGTGTTATATTAAATAGTTACTTAGACGCTTTTAAATAATGTGAATATTCAAATAATATTCTCAATATTCGTGAATATTCTCAAATTATAAACTTTCTGATTTACAAGTATTTTTCTGGTATAAATATAAAATCCTTTACAATCTAGTTTTTAATATTTAACGTGCAATAATTATTTCTTCTGTTAGGACTACACGCTTAGGCTTAGTTAGTTATGTATTTACTATAAATAGGACTATGAATTAAAATGTAAACCTCTTTAAAAATTTGAAATAGTTAATTACTGAAAATGTTATGAGTATTTGCTTAAAGAATGAAAATGGTTAGGTTTTAAAGAAAACCAATGCAATAATGTTACAATTATGTTAGTCCCTTTAACTTTATGGTGCCACTGTTTACGGGTAGGGGACATTATTAGAGAATTTCCATAAGAAATATGAGCTGTTGCAGTGACTATTATGGTGAGGCCTAAGGTCGGGAGTGGTCGATCATCACCGATCATGGTCGATAGAACTCGTTTCGGAGTGTAATTAAAAATTATATATAGGCCGTATGTGTTCGCAATATAACGTTCGCATTTAACATCCGATTGGTTTTCTAAATCTCTCGGACGAGTTCGTCAGCAAAACAACAGGAAGCAAACTTTTTGACCGCAAGTAGGCCTAACAATGTTTTGAAATTATTGCAACTAGAGTGAAACTTTTTGAGATTTAAAACAAACAAAAAAGAAAAGATAGTCTGGTTCACCCAAAATCGATATAAACGTACAATACTATAAGAGTACAATGTTCAAATCCTCGGCAGATTTTAACGTTAGGGCAGCTTCTGGTCCGAGGTCCGCAATGCACATTCGCGAAGAGAGTTTGTCCGGTTCGAGTGAAGCGAAGAAATTCCTAATCCAGGGCAAAACATGGCCGAAGTGCAAACTCCGCTGAGATGGAAAGGAAGCAGCACTTGAGCCGAAGTTGGAGGTTGAGGTATAAACAAATTCTACTAATATATTTGGTACACGCAGGCAGCTATTTAACACCTCCGTGAGTAGATCAATTCCCTAAATAATTAGTTGAAACACTAACAAATATAATCTTAATTTTGAAAATTCGCTCAACTCACGTCAGGTTCACCTGCGTAGTCATCAAATTATTATCACTCTGCGTTTGCATCATTCAGTACGTAAAGAATCTTATATTTACACAGTTCTCAAAAATAATAAAGTTATACAATATATGTACGTTTTCATTAAACAAAATAGGTCAGTTAAATGTTATATTTTAAAACCACTAATTACCTGTCTTTTGACAATCTTCTTAAGACTAACCTGTATAAAAAAAATACTACATTAAGGGCACTCCGAATGCCTATCTTCGACCATGTTAGATAATACTCAAAACTTAAGTTGTAATTAAGATAGACACACAATTTTTTTTTCTAAATTGTAACTTTTTCTATTTCCGTACAGACAAAAAACAAATAAACCTAAAAGTTATAATTTAAAAAAAAACACGTTTTTTATGTTTTTATTATTATTATTATTATATAACTTTTTTATTTGTTGAAATATTTTTAAAAAATCTCGTGTTAGGAACTAGATAATTGTGTTACAGACATTTAGTAAAAATTTGGTTAAGCTATCTTAGATAGATTTCCAGATATGTGTATTATAAATAACAAAAACGAGATTTTCGGGAAACGAGCAAAACGTAAAAGCCAAAGTTTCATAAGTAGCCTACCTTTTACTAATGGCCTCCTGGACAGTATGTGGGGGTTGTCTGGGTCTTCTTCAGTAGCATATATGTCTTCCAGCTTCCTCTTAACCAAAGTTCTTTAAAATAACTAACTGTACAATAATGAACACTATAAAAGTGTTTCTAGTACATCGAAATCATGTGACCTCTAAAGCCATTTATTTTCATGGTAACGCTTACATTATTTTTTTTTCGGACATAAAGATAATTATAACCATATCATGTTGTATATTTTTGGAAAGAGGAAGAACAGGAGAATAAGAAATCGTAAAAAAACAAAAAATCGATCAAAAGATTTTTTTTTCCATTCGGAGTGCCCTAAGAAAACAAATTCGAAACAAAGGAAATGTCTTCCGTCCGTGTTACCAAGTCTTGGAATGACAGTACGTTCTCAATTACTCATTAACTGCGAAATTCAAATTTGTCCTGAAAACTCATCTTTCAATACATTTAAATAAATAACTAAAGTAAATATATGTGTACTTTAGAATCTGAGTAGGGATAAGAAATCGTCAAGTCACCGAAGCTTGAAAGTAACTTTAACGAAGACGTGATCTGTGTTAAGCAATCATTAACCGTGTTTGTTCGTGTCACGTGGTCCTGATTGAACTGTACTGAACGCGACTTGCTTAGTTAATGTTCCGAGTGTGAGAACATGTTATGGCGGACTGGAAACGGTGACACAAATTAAGACAAATAAAAGCTATTCAACCTGAACTATTTTCTTTTACATTACAAAGCAGGTCATCATTTATACATTTATGTATTATAATTAATTAGTACTTTATTATAATAATTTATATATATTTAAACGGATTGTACTGATCGAATGACTGAGGTAGAATGTGTTTGTTTGTTTGTATGCAAGGGGTAAGCTCTGAAACTACTGAACCGATAGAAAAAATAGTTTTACTAATAAAAAGCTACACTATCCCTGAGTTACGTAAGCTGGAATTAATTTTAATTTGGGTAGAAACAATAAATATTAATTTTTGTACTTTCCTTAAAGCTAGAGAGCTGAAATTTTTTACATTTATTTCTTACAAGATACATAGAAAAAGTAAACTATATTTGCATTTTGTCGCGTGCTGTTAAGGGTTGAAAATGTGATGACAACCCCTAAAACTATAAAAGTTTTTTGTTATATTTCCTTAAAGTTGGTGATCTGAAAATATGTACATTTATTTTTTACAAGATACTTAGAAAAAGTGTCATAGATTTACATTTTGTCGCGTGCTGTTAAGGGGTGAAAATTTAGTAGCTACCATTATACAAAATGTTGATTGTTATACTTTCCTTAGAGCTAGAGAATAAACCCTTAATAAATTAAGAAATTTAAAAATAAGAAACCACTGATACATCCTAATTAAAAATAAGTATGACATATTAGAATTTAATAGTAGGGTTATTTATATAAAATAAACTGTTTGCATTTGCTTCGATGCTAGTCACCGCAGGGGTTTGCGAGAGTAGCGATCAGGGGGCGTAGCCCTGTAGTATCATATAAAGACAATGGTTTATCGATATTAAGGAAAAGCGTTGTATGTGTAATATATAATTATTGTAATGTAGTGCTCTAAACATTTTAATATTCGTTACTTTATTTTATTTGTAACTGTTCCCACGGCATTGTGCATTCGATGAAAGAGTACTAGTTTCCCGCAAACGGTTCAAAAGTTACGACCGAAAATTCCTCAAGGAAAAACTATGAAACTTGTTTACACTTTTGACCCCTCTAATCGCTTAGGAGAAAACAAATTCGAAGAATGAAACTTGGAGAGTTGTAACAACCCCTAAAACTATAAAAGTTAAGTGTTATATTTTCCTTAAAGTCGGTGAGCTGAAAATGTGTACATTAATTTTTTACAAGATGCATAGAAAAAGTGTCACAGATGTATATTTTGTCGCGTGCTGCTGAAGGGGTGAAAATGTAGTAACAACCCCTATAAAAAAATTTGATTGTTATACTTTTCTCAAAGCTAGAGAACTGAAAATTTGGCACTTATTAATTTCAAGTGTTTTATAGGAAATAAAATAAATAATAACACACGCAATTTAAATAGTTACGTCTAATGGGTGAACTGGGGGGTAACAGCCCCTTTATAGTACAAATAAATTATTATACTTCCCGTGATTGACACCGTGGGGGATGGCAAGCGAAGCGAACAGGGGGCGGACCCTTCTAGTATTACATAAAGACATATATAAAAGCACAAAGAATTATTAATAAAGGGGACTGGATGCAATCTCGCAAACAATGAAGCTGCCTTCATGTTATATAGAAACTTTTCCTTTAAATAAAATATAACTCCAATAATAAGAATCATGCTTGATAAATTCCATGAGAAATATACTTCATTTTACTAAAATCATATATAATATTATGTAGCCAATAAAATAAATAAATAAAACTTACATATTGTGCTTGAAAGGTCCATGTAAATATTTTGTTCAAACTTATCGCAACATAACTACAACAATGTTAAAAGAAACATTACTTAACCTAATCTCAGAGAATTCACATTTAGCCTCGGTTTTCACGGAGTCGTTAAAATGTAAAGGGTAATATGAGACGACAGACGAGTTAGTTAGACACAAAGCTAACTCAAGAAGTTTATGAATAATGTAGAAGGGAAACCTTGTTAGCTGGCTTGTGAATTTAGATTAACTGCTCTGAGATATGCGAGGTTAAATATGATGTAGCCTCAGTTATCTACTGCTCAAACGTGTTGGGTATCAAATGCAAGTTTGAATGTCTAAAACGCGTGACTGGTATGCGGTACCTATAATAACAAATTATTAAGTTTAATATGCATTTTTTCGACACCAAGTCACAATTAAATAATACAATGAATGGCATTGTAAGTTCCGTCTTGTGACTTCAAATTGTTTTTGATCTATTCGTTTACGACATGTTTCGAAGTATTTGCAACTTTATCATCAGGTACCTCTTGCTTTTTTTTTCATTCACTCGAGGAACTCGTCACACATTATACTCGTTAAAACAAATAACACTTACACAAACACAAAACAACATTAAACAATCTTGTCCGGCACTGGTGTGCACTCTAATAAATCCGGTGAGGTATCTGATGATGAAGTTGTTAATACTTCGAAACGTGTCGTAAACGAATAGATCAAAAACAATTTGAAGTCATAAGACGGACCTTATAAGGTAATTCATTGGATTAAGTTTTTTCCTATCTGCATAATCTAAAGAAGCAAATTTTGTACAAAAGTTAATGCAGAGAAAAACTTGTTTGGATTTTTTTTCTGATAAGGGTCAACTATTTCCACGACATCACAATGTTTATGACTACTGTAATGTCAAACATGCAGAAAGATAAAAAAATTGGTGAAAAGTTTATATGAGTTTGATAAAAATAATTTATAGTTCTGAAAATAAATGTGGGGTTTTAACCCTGTAGTGGTGGCGCCTATTTTTTAACGTGAGTGGTGGCGTCTAGTCTCACAAACCCATGTAATTTTTTTATATATAACCTAACAAAAGTTTATTATTTGATTTGAACTCATACTTATATACTTTATAGGCTATTTTTAACAGGTTTGCATAAAAATTAACTGTTATTATATCATTTACAGTTTTACTACACCTATTTACATAAATTTGAATAAAAGTGTACATTTTTCAAACATTTTAATGATCAGAGATTATAATTATGTAATTTTGCAGTTAGGTATAATTTGTCCATTACAAATATTATATGAACAATGTAACAAAATTACAAAATGTGTATGTTTGTAGACGTGTAACTTTTTAATACAAGTTTATCCTTAAAGTTAACGATCTAATTAGACAGTTTTTGCAAATAAAATCATAATGGATAAGGCAAATTATTTGTCGCCCTTTATCCTCAATATCACTACTATCACATTCCTGTTTTGTGTCAGTATCAACGAAAAATCCTTCCAAGAAGTCCTCTTTTTCTGAATCTGAATTAGCAATTTTAAAACTAAAGCAAAGGAAAAGTAAAAAATATAATTTATACAAAGTGTGTATACACTTATAAATTTCGTAATTTATATTATTTTATATTTATAATTTTATAAATATAATCCTGTCAAACTCGCCCCCACCCCCCAAATCCCCTTCCTGAGGGGGGAAAATATCTCAACTGGGTTTATTAATTCCAATGAAAATTTAATTTTATATTTACTATTTTATGTCTTCAGTAAGCGTCGTCAATTCTTTATTTTTGTTATTAATACATGTAACTTCAGAAAATGTATAGTTATAATATACCAGAATGGCGTTTTAATATAATGATTTACTGGAATTGAATACGTCTATTTAATATAAATTAAGGAAATTAATAAGCGTATACGAACTTAGTTATAACCTGTATATGTATAGATGCTGCCAACAACTAAAAATCATTACAAAACTAATAAAAGGTTTCTTGGATGCAAATCAACGTCTGATTGAATTACGGTACAGTGAATTCCTGGTGACTGTACTAAGCTGACAGACAAACAGTAGAGCTAACGACCCAGTCTGGAATTTGTAAGAGAAAAAGTAGAATAAAAGATGTACAGTTTTCCAGAACAAGTTAAATTACAACGTGTACAATTCTACCTGATCTGTTTTATTACAGACATTGAAAACACTATTTTCAGTTTAACTTAAGAATGATTTACAAATATATACTACCACCAGATGTGAAAGAAATATCGAGATTTCACTAAAGTGGCAAAAAAACGTAAGTGAGTTTTGTACATTTCAATCTTTGGGCTTACATATATTACCAGCTAAGCTCCAGTAAAAGGTAAACCACGATTTCTGTCAGTTTGTTTCAGATGAATTTCACGTCTATGAGTAATTATTTTTTTAATATAATATATATTTAATATATAACATATATTTCCTGATATATATATATAACATCACTTACAAAATGAAAATTTAAAAAAATGATAACATAGCTACGCAATAATAAAGTATAACCTAACAACCTGTAATATGCAGGGTGTTAGTGAACTCTCTTTAAAAAAAATCTGGAAATTGGTTGACCGTGCAGGCCAACCCTAGAACTTCCCGCTTAGTTTGAATTTTAAACGCTTAAAAATGAGTTTATTTGTTAAAATACCAAAAAAAGAAAATTTGTGAATTTTTAAACAACGATAACTTTTGAATGCGTCGTTCGATTTTCATTTTTAAAACAGCATTCTACGCAGTTTTTAAAGCACAAAACGAAAATGTACAGGTTTATATTCATTGGTTGATAAATCTGGAAGATATGTTAAAAAAATACCAAAAAATACCAAAAAACAAAAATTTGTTAATTTGTAAACAACGATAACTTTTGAATGCGTCGTCCGATTTTAATTTTCAAAAAAGCATTCTACGCAGTTTTTAAAGCACAAAAAAAAAATGTACAGGTTTATATTGATTGGTTGAGAAATCTGGAAGATATGTTAAAAAAATACCAAAAAACGAAAATTTGTGAATTTTTAAACAACGATAACTTTTGAATGCGTCGTCCGATTTTCATTTTCAAAAAAGCAGTCGACGCAGTTTCTTAAGCACAAAAAATGTATACATGGTTTTATTAAGATTTTTTCGCACGCTTTAAAGTTATTTTTAAAAAACATAAAAATTTCAAAAAAAAATTAGGTTATTTTTTTTAATTTCTTCGGATTGGCTAGATGGATTAACTCTCAAATCTAATCAGATCTAAGTTTTGATACACCCTTTCGAATGACATGTCGTAGAATTCAATCGGTTGATTCGTTTTTGAGAAACTGTACGACAAAAATTTATTTACACACATACATCCACACACACACACACACACACACACACACACACACACACGGTCGGACACCTCGGCGGGAATAGTCATAATGGCTTCCTGGGACCTCAAAACGTGGAGATTTAATGAAAACTCGACTTTCGAAAATCGGACCGAAATCAATAACTTCCCTTTATTGGTAGCGGGAAGTTAAAAATATAGATATATTCCTTGGGTCAAGATAAACAAAATACATCATATTATAAACATTTGTCTAAAATTCCTAGATTTCTGTCTGTCGGTCTGTATGTGTTTTATACAAATGGTTTTATAACTCAAGATCTATTTAAGGCTCGGCTCTCCACATTCAAAACTACGATATTGGGTACCAATTTCAATGTTAAATAACCAAAACATACCTTCACTATTAAGCATATTTTTGTGCTGTTTTTGTTAAAAAAAGAAAGCTGTATTTTTTTTCTTAAAGTAAAATAGATTGTGGGTGTTGATTGCTAAGGATTTTTGCAATATGTCTTTCTGCAACTGAGAAAAAAATTAATAAAGTTTACTATTTTTTACTATTTATATCATACGTTTATGAAAACAATAAAACGGCTTCTGAAAATGTATTCGGCAATCAACATCCGCATATGACAGTACTTCAAAATGAAACCAAATTTTTAAATTTATTCCACGAATTAACGGAAAAAAATGACTTATTCTGTAGCATTGCTCTTATGGGAATCATATTCAATATGGCGGGCAGGGAAGCGCCCCCTTAAGTTAGAAACTTGAAACTAGGTATAAATGTGTACATTAGAAAGTAGAATAACTGTTTAAAACTTCTTTGCTGTAACTAAAGCTGTAACTAAAATGGAGGCCATTTAAAAATTTCAAACCTAAATTACTCAAAACCCGTACATTTTAACAAAAATGCCAAAACACCTTTTTTGTAGCCCTTTTTATTCCCTATCGGATGGCAACGTTCAAAACAATCGGATGAAGGATAAAAGTAAAGTTAAAGATAATGACAGAAAATGTACGTACAATATTTATTTACGGTGTTGATTAATACCGTAGGGTGCCGGGTTGAACAAACCTATTATTACACACAACGTAACTATTATCCTTCATCCGATTGTTTTGACAGTTACATCATCCGATAGGGAATAAAAAGGGCTTCAAAAAAGGTGTTTTGACATTTTTTAAATGAACGGTTTTTGAGTAATTTAGGTATGACGTTTTTAAACGGCTTTAGTTACAGCAAATAAGTTTTTAACAATTATTCTAATTACTAATGTATATATTTATACCTAGTTTAAAGTTTCTAATTTAAATAGATCTTGAGTTATAAAACCATTAGTATAAAACACATACAGACCGACAGACAGAAATATAGGAATTTTAGAGAAAAATTTTTATAATATGATGTTTTTTGTTTGTCTTGACCCAAGGAATATAATATATCTACAATTTTTTTAAAGAGTTCACTAACACCTGTTATAATAAAACTTAACTTTAAGGGAAAAATAACAAAGAATATGAAATAAAATATTTGGCAACCTCTAGGGCATGTCCGGATATTGTCTATGAACAATAATTTACACCTTAGACACAAATAATTAAAATACAAAATGTTCTTTTTCTGCGTTATATGCCTTAAGGGTAATATGTGCCAAGAATTAGAGATCTGTCTTTATAGTCCGTTTCCGGCTTCTAGAACATTACTCGAAGCTTATGGAAGATTCTATACCAATCTCCAACATACGCGAACACTCGAGAACATTCTGTATTTAAAATTCTGGAATATTCTGAACGAAGATTCAATACCATAGTAAATTTGAAATTGATAAATATTTTTATACAGTTCTATTTAGAACTAAAATACAAAACTTTTGTACATTTTGAAGAAAAAAAATTACAAAAAATGTTCACTACTTTTTATGTAGGCCTAAAGTTTAACTTTTTCCTTTCGTAACTGAACATTTTTTGTTTCTTGAGCTAATAACTTTGTAACTTTTACTTCAATCGATTTTTTATAAATTCTTAGAACATTTCTCTACAAAAAAAAGGTATGAAACACTTTTGTATTGGTGCATAGTTTCTATATTTGGCGAATTTTTGAAACAATGTTTGCAAAAGCCAACAAATCCATTTTAAGTATCATTGTCGGTTGTAGGGAAGTATAAGGTTGGGTGAAATCAGTTGGTATATTATATTTTTACTTACGTACGTACAGTCGCTTTTTTAGGAGTTGATAAATGAAAACCTTGGTGACAAAGATTACTAACTGATTATATTTTCTACTTTTGAAGAAAGTATATATCAAATAGTGTAATTTTATAGAATATTTACATTTATAATTTTTTTAATAAATAAATTGTAAATTTAAAACGAAAATAAGGGTATTTTTTTCTAGCCATTTTGAAGTGATGGGATATTTATTTAAAAGTTAAAATGTAAAATATTTTAGTAAAAAAATAACTCTTTAATCTAGTACCTCACTCGACCTTATTTGCTGTTTGAAATTTTATCGACCAGTAGTAAATAAACAAAGTTTGTGTGGTCGCCATCTTGAAACTGGAGCAAGTTAGTTTAAAGTTATTAGAATTTAAAAAAGTTCAAAAAGTGCCATAATACTTATAAATAACTGTAATTTAGAAAACTTAGAAATTACAAATATTTGTCTAGATTATTTAGGTACAAAATAAGTGAAACTAAAAGACTAAACCCAGACAATGGACAGTACGTGTTATCTGTCACACTCTCTATACACTTCAGCAAGTATATGAGGTAGTAAATCGCCAAGTCACCGAAGCTTAAAAGTAACTTTAACAAAGACGTGAACTGTGTTACGCTAAGATTAACAGCGTTTGTTCGTGTCACGTGGTCTTGATTGAACTGTACTGAACGCGGCTTGCTTAGTTAACGTTCCAAGAGGTAGTTCATGACGTTATAGTCGTAGAAAGAATTAGTGGTTTGTGATAGTATTAAGGGGAATCCCTACTGAAAATAGGTTTTTTTTATAATACGTCTTTTTTAATTATGAACCATTTTTTTTACATTCATTAGAACCTAAAAAATTGTTTACACTTATAGGAATTGACAAAAAAAAATACATTTTACATACCTTTTTGAGTTTTTTTAGTTTGTTTTAGGCAAAAAATATGTTTTTTTAAAATCTCTTATAACATTTTTACTACTGATCCAATTTGACCGTTTGATATCATGTTTTAAAGAACATAAAAAGCACTAAATTTTGGGTATAGTCATATTCTTACCACTAAAAGTTTAGTAGTTATGACCTTACAAACAAACCAAAATAGATATAAAACAAATTTGTGATTTACAATTTTTTTTAATACTCATGTATTTGTCCTAGAGGAATAAAAATACCCAAAAAGTTGCACTATAAGCTACTAAAGATTTGGTAACAATTTAATCACTGTAGCTTTAGCAATTAAAAAGTTATAAGAACTTTTGTGTAAAACATATTAATAATGAAATGTTGTGGGAAATCGCGTTTAAAGATTCTATTAGTTATTTTAGCAGCCATAGAGGGGAATAACTTGCACAACCAGTATTTGTAGTCAAGATATGTTTTACTTCCATATTGGAGGCATTGAAAGCCTAATAATAAACATCGTTGTCCTTCTTTGTAATTACTTAAACAAAATAAAAAATCTTTTTAGTCCAAATAGAAAACATAAAGAATTTATATTAATAATAGGTTAATTACCTTATATATCATCCGTCAACAATCCAAATTTTTCCTTTGTAGGATTACCGGTTTCAACGGTATACCGTCATCTTCAGATCCTTATTGTTCCTTACTTTCCGCCTGTTCTGGCATCGTCTTCTTTACACATTTGGCACATTTAAAACATTTGTCACATATTAAGATTATGAACACGAAACAAATAAACAGATTAAAATTATTACAAAAAACCGACACACTAAGACATATAAAAGTTCATTATACAGCGAATCGTTATGTTTAAACTTAAAGAAGTTCAACACGACCAAAAGTAGGTGCGCGCATTGCTTTGAATAAATTTTTCACACTGATATAAAGACGTTTTATGGTATATGTTATGTTTTTCTTAAACCTTAAAAACATTTTTTTTTTTTAATGGTAATTTTTCAGTAGGGAAACCCCTTAAAAACTTGGAACTAGTTGCATATTCATTTTTAAGTACAACCATGCTCCTTAATTAAACAAATAGTTGTACCTTTTTTAAATAACGACACTTTCGTAAGTAAAACTGAAATTTCTAGATTATACACCCAAGTATGCAAGTTGAATACCATTTTAAGAAAGTACATACAATTTCGACCAGGAATAACTTTAAATAATTTAGGTTTCCTGGCGGAAATTGCCATAAGTTATCATTATCAATTTGCAGATACTGTACAAAAATTAAGAAGATAAAAAGGTTTAAAGCTCCCTTTTGCACAGTTTAGAAGTGCTAAAATGTCATGAAAAACTTCCCTTATAAAGAATCTTTAAGACAACCGTCTGTTTGTTCCGGTTTTTATTTAATTTTTTTAAGAGAATAATTCTTGTTGGAAATGCATGAATTACTATGCACAGGAATTACTATGCATGGAAATGCACACACAGTATTATTGCTCAAGTAATAATTTTTTAAAGAAACGTAAAAATATTAATTAATCCAGCAGCAAGGTAGTACACAAAATTAAACATGCCCTATGTTGCCTTTTCACGAATACCAAATATTTGATCACCAAAACATGATTGGATATAATCGTTTATTTTACTTAACCTATATCATTGTTCGATTAAACTTTTTGCCAAGTTTGAACTAAATTGGTCAAACATTTCTGTAGATATGAATTATTTTGTAAAACAAAAAACTCGTACAGACAGACGAAAAAGTAAGCACAATGTTTATAATGTAAAATATGTTTGTCTCGATCCCTAGAACAAATCCACAAAAGTGGACCAGAGAATTAGGGACCCTCTGCATATCGTAAAATAAGGTAAACAATTATTGTAGCCTCAGTAGAGAGTGTAGACGCGAAAATAATTTAGAAGATTAAAAGTTTTTTTTTATAACATCCTTTAAGTAAGGTATTATTAAGTTAATCCGTATTTTTTATTCAATTTCAACAGCGGAGCAAAGTTTTCAACTACAAAATTATGAATTGCCGCTTCAGCGTAGCACGGTGATAGAGCTAATTTAACCCATGTGTTGACCAATTGTGGTTAATTGTGGACAGGTAACTACCGCAGAATAATTTAACGCTATGGTTCACCAAGGATAAATGCATGTTTTGGTGGGTTGTAAATGAATAATTTAATAGAAGTGAAATTAATTGCGGTAAATGAGCATGTATTATTTCGCTGAAAGTCCCCATCTGTTAACTGTTTACAACAAAAGTATTTATTTGCAAACCATTGATGAACGTGATTTTATTTGATTACTTAATGGTTATACTGGACCAAGCCAACTAGTACGATTTCGACCCAAATAAATAAATGTTTGCCTACAGCTCCGATTTGGATGCAGTTTTCTACAACGTGTTCAGAAAAACAAAAGTCTACATACGACCAGTTTCGGGAGAAAGCGGAAATGCATCGCGGGTGCATAAAGTGCTTCTAAAATTGCATATTTTTTTTAAACCTGTAAATATTTATGAAAAACATCAAAAATCGCTACCCGGGGGTTTTTGGGAGCGCTGATCTCATTTATGACCATGCGAAAATGCCCCCGGTGAACCAACTTCACAAATTTCACCCATCGCCAGCCCCCAGAGCTCCTAGGATGGTAAGCATTGAAATCAGGGCCCCCAAAAACCCCCGAGAGAAAATGTTTAAGTCTCTATCGCAGCTTTAAAAATTCCCCTCACCCCCATCGCCCTCCTATAGCCCCCCGGTGCACCTGGAGTATTTCGTATGGTCAGAAATGAGATCAGCGCCCCCAAAAACCCTTGTTTTTTGAAGGAAGGAAGGATTTCTAATTTGCCCTTCAAATATATTCGCGACTGAGTCAACTTGTTGGATTATAGAATAAGTTTCAGTTCTTGAACGTAGAATTAGTGGAAAATTAATTCCAGTGATACTTAGAGGTGTTTCTTCTTTAATCTTATCGCATCTTAGAGATATATTTCTACGTTATTGTTTTAGGAAGACGTCAAATAAACGCTTGTATTGTAACTGCATAAAATGTAGAAAACACAAGACTGTAAATTCCATCAGTTGTATTGGCGGAGCTCTTCCATTGATCTTTCAATCTTCACTGACATCTCTAACTGGGCCGTAACCTTCTTGTTTTGCAGAAACGAGTTTATTCCCTGGAGATCAACTGATGTCAGTCGGTGCATCTCAGGTTTACGTTTTTGGTCCAATATGCTTTGATCAGCTGTAGAACGAAAAAATATCAAACTAAACAAATATAATTCGTATCTATTGATACAGAAAACAATGTTTTTTAACTATACAGTTTTGTATAAAAATTCTATTAATATTTCAATATATCTATTGCTTTCATTATCTATTGTACACCATAAATATTTATAACAACGTTACTAGCTGAAAGATCTTTGTAAGATGAGGGCAAGTTGTTTTGAATTGTTCTATAAGATATATAATGTCCTACATTATGTTTTGATTTGTTTAAAGGAAGGAAATGATACAATTAAGATAATGTTGATTTATCACTACAGTTCCCCTAAAACCTTTTTAACTAAGTTCCAGGAAACTAAGTAGGAAAACTAAAGATTCCGATAGGATTTAAATGTAATTTCGAATGTTATATTTGAATTAATTATTTATTATATAGATACGTTTTCCAATATTTTTTATATGTGAATAATATTTGAATAGATTATTTATTCGCACTTTATATTATGAATGTTAAGTTTGTTCTGTTGGCACACTTGCAAAATAACTGATCCGTAGTCTAACAGTGACCAGTTTGATCAAAAGCTGTTGAAATTATTCTATTTCAAATCTCAAGTTAATCCTTACAGATGTTTCCGAGAAAATATTTACAAATATACAATTTCCGGAAAACTTGTATAAAACTAATTTCCCGGAAACTTTCACTAAGTCCAACGAACTCTTTCTGTAAAAAAACCCCTGGATACCAAATTTTCAGGAAAGCCTTAGAGTCGTTTCCGAAAAAGAATTTACAAATATAAAATTTTCTGGAAAACTTGCACAAAACGAATTCTGGAAACTTTCACTAAGTCCAACAAACTCTTTCTGTAAAAAAAATCAGGCTAAAATAGCCCTTAAAATGTCGTTTTTTAAGAACTTAATATTCTACCACAAATAGGCTTCGTAACACTGGCAGGGCACAAAAGACCAGTAATTGAGAAATTTAATTCGTTTCCTTGTTTTTGTTTTACAAATTGTTAAACATTTGCTGAAAATTAAAGTTTAAGATTGTATTTCGCTTACGAATATACCGGGTGTTCCGAAAGTCTGGAAATGGTTTAATATTTCGTATATAAGGAAAATTAAACCTACTCGTATATAAGGTGATTGAGGTACCTACTCTATGTAAAAATACTATTTTTTTTTAATTTCAAAAAATATCCGACGCCTTGGATCCGTCATTTTGAATGTAACATAGTTTTTTTAAATGGGAAGGTGGTCATGTGATGCATCATTTCGATGTAGATTTCCAAGAGAAAACCAACGGTGAAATTTGGATATCCATATCGTAAACCGATTAAAAATAGCGGCCAAATTATAACGAAATCGTGCTTTCCGATTTTGCCCCAATTTTGCTGTACTATACATTTTTTTTATATTTATTATTATTCTTTTTGGATTCAGAATTACGTAAGCTTTCAAACGATAAGCCACACAACGATATTTAGAAGTATGTCAAATTTTTGAGTTACCGCCATTTTGATTTTTTCAAAATTGTTTTTAGTGGATGAACCAAATTTCCTTAGAACGAAGGAACGAAGTTCATCGCCCCTTTTCTTTAAATCTTCACCACCCTTTGGGACGTTTTGAATTATATAATTTTAATCTTGCAATTGCCGTTTATTATTAGTTTGCTTTTTCCATACGTTTCGTTGTATTATAATAAAGTTGTAAAATTAATTATAACATCAAAGGTAAGTTGGTAAACACAGTTAAATTTCCATTGATTGTAAAAACATTAAATAAACATACAATGTTGGATCATCAGTCTATTCCTAACATAAAATTATTGTGTATGTTTAATTTATTTTACCTGTCTTAATTACAACATACAGACAATAATTTTAAGTTATCCACGACTAATGAACCAACGTTTTATGTTTACTGAATGTATTTCAGCGCTTGAACTACGCCGGACGAAACGAACGTCTGTTAATTTAAATTGATGAACCAAGACACATGTTTCTAGATTGTATTTACATTCATTACCATATAGCAATCAATTTGATAACGATTTTTCGTTACTCGCATTTTATTGTTCGACAATTCTGCGAGTAAAACTGTTTAATTTAGCAGTTCAATCAATTAAATTGTGCCTTATAGAAAGAAAGAATACTCAACTGGCAACAAAATGCCTTAGCGACTATTTATAATACTTGTTACGAGAAATTTTGTATAGTGTCAAATAATGCTAGTGTGGGTTTATGGTCGCTGTTTAAGACCAGAAGGCAGGTATTTAGGAATCAAATAAATTTCATACGATTCTTTACAAGTTTTATAATATTAAACCTCTGATTGAGTTTAGCAAACACGGACAGATTCCTACGATCTATCGCGAAACTAAAATTATTTGAGGTTATATTTTGAAACTGTAACCATAAAATTATACCAATAAAAAGTGGATTTATGGTTGTGGACGGCTTAACCGTCAGGTTTTATAATGTATTGATAACATTGAAAATGGATATTTTACATCCACTGACACTTTGGTGCAACTGGAGGTAACAATACGTATTGTAGTTGTAATAATAATAACGATGGATTGCACTTGCACATTATACAACGTCTTGTTTCAGTAAGTTAGTCTGTTTTCATAATTTGAGAACAGGGATTCTATTTTTGTTTACAAATTACTACATAAATTTTTTTTTTTTTTTTTGAAGTAAACTTCTGTAGCTATGTTTGCTGACGGGTGAATCGGATTTTACAGTCACGCATTTTCTGAAACGCTCTATTGTGAAACGCTATACTATATATAGTACACATGTGAGCCCGTCTGTTTGTAAAATATTTGGTCTTACCGAGATTCCATCACCATAGACTAGCGCCTTAGCCGGTTATTGCTAGTTAGGTATATTTGAGTTGGGTATGTAAGAGTAACGGATTGTCCTACGTTATAGGCTTACCCCGTTAATGTTAACACAATGTACAGTTTAATTGGTAATACCTCTGAAATGGACATTGTGCTTCCTCATTTCATAAGTTGTGTTAAAAAGTTTACACTTCTCCCGTGTGGTCTTAAGCACAAAATTTACATTTTTAAAATTTTATTTATTGAAAGTTAAATTAAATATTTTGGAAAGACAAATATTTATAAAACTAATATGGGCTCCGCCTGTGCTCACTTTGCTCACCAACTCCCATGACAAAGCAAATTCAAACCGATTTTTGCATAGCCTGATATTTTCACGAAGATGACTAGGACGGTGACACTTGGGTTTAAGTAGACGGTGGGGGTTGTAGTGACGTATGTATGATGTAAGCGGACATAGAAATAGAACCCACGTAAACGAAACAATATCATTTGTAACACTAGATGTTTGACTTTTAATACAGTAATAATAATAATAATACAATCTTTATTTTAGGCGCAGTTAAGACCATTGGGTCCTCTCTTCCACTTAACCACGAAACAAAAAATACACAAATACATACAAATTCATATTACAAATAAACATTAATAGAGAAACAAAACTACAAATAATAATTACTTCTAAAATATAATGAATAAAAACTAAAAATAAACGGTATCAGTTAACTGACACAAACTTTCTCCCAACTTACTGTAGTCAAAATAATATTATTTTTAATCATTTTATTCACTACTTTTTAGAACAAAACAAAAAAATAATATTCTACCTACGTCAATCGTATAAATAAATTATTGTCCCAGGCGGGATTCGATCGCGCGACCTTTGAATTACTGGCCGTGCTCGCTACCGTGGTGCTACCCCGTGCGGCCGCTGCCGCGATGCTAGATTGACAACACAATTTTGTTTATTTTTAAACATTTCCCCATAATTATAAAATGCCGAAGTTTTAATAAAAGCGGGTGGTGTCATTTTGTTTGGCATCTTAAGCACTATAAATACTGAAAATTTGATCAAAATCGTTATAGCCGTTTTTGAGAAATTTGCATTTTTGTCGTTTTTTATGGGTTTTT
>JAGFPH010004685.1:24372-52803 GCA_018207615.1 Philaenus spumarius
ATTGTGTGCTTCGCACGCCAACCCCCGTATTGGGAGTATTTTCAATATAGAGTGCACTGCGTGCTTCACACGCCAACCCCCCCGCATGTAACCAAAACTATGACTTCATAATTGCATTAAAGTAGGAGAGGGGATAGTACATTAAAGTAGGACAGTAACTAATAAATATTATTATTATTACCTATCAAAAACTAGTCGATCGATTTCGAACAAATTTGCACCAAACATGTCAATTAGGCCTGTATAGATTCACGAAAAATGGTTTTGAAAATTTTTGAAAAACAACTTCATTTTTGGCCAAACAAAACCCAAACAGTTATTATTATTATTATTAGCTAAACGAGAATTATTTTTGAAAGATGCGATTTTTCCATATGGTAGGGTATATTAAGCGCTACAAATAAGCAACATTTTATCAAAATCTAATTGTTTTATGATTTTTTAAGGGTTTTTTGACCGAAAAAGGGGTTGTTTTGAATTTTTTTCAAAACTTTTTTCGTGCATCTATACAGGTCTAATTGATATGTTTGGTGCAATTTTTGTCGAAATCGATAGAATAGTTTTTTCTCTAGCATATACAGAAATACATACGTACAGACATACAGACATACATACATACAGACATGTAGACAAACATGTCCCAAAATGGATATATCCACAAAAATTGCGATCACTATACTTTATCTATACTATAGTGTAGTGAAAAAGTAAAAATCCGTTAGTTTTTTGTTTTAAATAAAGCTTTCAGAGAAAAATTATGGTGAAATGTGAACAATGTAACTGTGACCAAAACAAAAAAAATTAATAGTCAATATAACCTCAAAATTATGAAAGTGAATTTATCTCATTTACAAATATGAAACCCCTGATTTCATGCAAATGCAAATAAACTCAAATCGAAATTTGCAACAGGTTGAGTTGTTATTAGATATTCTTTGATTTCATATTTGTTGTATAATTTATTGTATTTATTGAATAGTCTTTACGTTAATCTAATATTTACTAATTGGGAGTTAACCAAAAGTTCTAAAAACCCAATGTAACTCATCCTGATTTAATAAAGTTAATTTTTCCAAGACGCAACCCTTGCTTGCTTGAGTCACGTAGCTCTTGTGATTGGAGTGTACTGAACACGACCAGCCTTCCTAATGTGCCAGTGTACACGATGGTTGTGGGCATATCATAACTAAACAGAAGTACAAGTAAACCCTTTAAATTTAAATGAAAGTAATGTTGCCTATCCCGAGAAAAAAATGTGTATATCTCTTTTCTTAATTAATATAACTAATAATATAATAATATCATCTCCTATAAAAGCGAGTATAAGTGAATAATATATAATACTAGCTGACCCGTACGGCGTTGCCCGTGGTGGTTGGTATTTTCAGTCTTTTTAACGTGATTGTAAACTTTTTAAGTGTTCAGTCAGTGAGTGGTATTTGGCTTATATATATATAGATCTTAAATATTAAAAGCACTATTGTCATAATAATAAAAGATCTGAAATTATAATTTTATTAACTTTGATCGACCCAAACCCCTCCTAAAATTTCGAATTTGGCATACCATTTCTTAGTGAGCACCTATGGCCCTAGAGGAAGCTACATACCAAATTGCATGCCAATCCTTTCGGTAGTTTTGGAGAAATCGTGATTTAGTAATTTTTATCCCCCAAACTCCAATGAAAATTTCGAATTTTTTCAAACCCTTTCTTAGTGAGCACCAATGGCCCTAGAGGAAGCTACATACCAAATTTCATTTCAATCCATTCGGTAGTTTTTGAGAAATCGTGATGAGTGACTCAGTGAGTGAGTGAGTGGTATTTCGCTTATATATATATATAGATAACAGCTGATTTCACCCATCATCTGTAATACTTCAACAAAAACAGTGTAGATTATACTTTGGGGTTATGTTTACAACTTCAACTATTATAATTTCTTGTGAATTTGATTTTTAAAATATTAGTTATAGAACTAATGTATGCTATAATGCGTTATAAGATTTGCTTTCAGGTTATAAGCTGAATATAAATACAACCTTTTATCATCAATGTATTCTTTTACACAAGTTTAAAAAGGAAATACCTACTCGTTTAACTTCGGAAACATTCGTACATCTTCGTATAACATATAAACATAATTGGATTATTAATTTATTCACTATAATATAATAACTTTTAAATCATTTGATCTATCGATATGAAATGAAAATCAATTAAAAGTTAATACTTTTATCTTTCTTTAAATACTAAGTAACGTACATAAATCAAAATTTTAGCAAATATTCCTACACATTTATAATTTTTACAATTGTACTTGTACACATTTACCGAGATAAAACTCCTCGTCAGCATAGTTAGGTAGGCCTAGATAAAGTGTGTTGTTTTTAAATATAGTATTTTGTATAAGTGATGTATTTCTGATGTGTACCTAAAATCCGCCTGTCATTTTTCACCCGGTTAACTAGTAAAATTATAAAAATAACTTACGAAATAACATTTTTGAGCTTAGCGAAGACGATTTTTATTTTCATAAAACAGAAATTTTTGGTTTTTAAATGTCTTGAATTTGTTGTATCACGTACGTTTTTGAAATGGGGGTTTTAGTATTTTGTAAATAGGTTTTCTAAACCCTCCCACCCCCATAAAAGTGTATACTCATTTCTATGTTTTATTTCAAAGTAAGTTTAACTGTAAACGTAATTTGTTAGGTAAAATAAATTCAGTAACTCGAGTTTAATTTCATTAGAGTCTGCATAGAACTAGACAATGCTTTCAGAGCAGTGTGGCTACATTACAGCTCTGTTATTGCATTACAAGACGAGCCACTATAAAATAGTAAATGCACTTAAAACAAGATATCAGTTGACCCCAGCGTCAGAATGAATATAGTTTACCTGCTCAACTCTAAACTATTTTCTAAGACTTTTTTTAATTTAATGTTTACAACAATGATAGATACTTTTTAATACCTCTGAGCACAATTCTTTACCGAAATGTAAAGGTCCTGCTTATTTCAATGTGTAGATTTTGTGTACAGGGTGTCCCATAGGTGAAGTTCCAAACTTCGGGGAATGTTTGTATGGGTAAAAATAAGAAAAACAAGTTCATATAAACACAGACGCGAAAACGCTTCGTTTTCTGGATATCCGCCATTTTGTTTTGTGTATAAAATATTTATTATCTAGAGAACGGTTTGACTGATTGAGTTCAAACTAAGCACGTAATTTAACCTAACTATGATATATCTCAAATAAAATAAGCGAATAAATCCAATCATGAGTATCAAAATGGCGGCTGTTTGAAAGTTTCAAACCTAAATTTATCATAAGCCGTACATTTTAAGCAAATATTTCAAGACCTTCTTTTCGTACTTTTGATTCCTTTTCGCTGGTGTAACTGACAAAACAATCGGATGAAGGATAATAGCTAAGTTAAAGATAATGACAACAAATGTAAAAACAATATTGCTGAGAAAGGAATATTATTAAACACATCGCACAAGCTAATGGCTACAGGTCAACTATCGTGGACCAATTAATAAGTAAGCATAAGAAAAAGAAAATGACACAAAAAATAACAACTAAGTGTAATAATAGTGAAAAGAAAAAATATGCTTCATGTGTTTATGGTAACATGTTCAACAACATTTTAAGGAATATAATGGCCAATAATAACATCATTCTCACGTTCCGTACCACTAATAAGTTGGAATTTCTGCTTAAACCAAAAACTATAGAAAAATTCGATGAATATAAAACAACCGGTGTCTACAAGTTAATATGCAATGATTGTCCTAGTTTCTACATAGGACAAACTGGACGTCCATTTAACATTAGGTGCAAAGAACATTTGCCACCTAGCAACCTTAGAGTTATCAAATCCACTTATGCCGAACATCTTATCAATAACCTCCATTCATATACTGATATTACTACTAATATGAGTATATTACATAAATGTAAGAAGGGAAATACTCTAAACGAGTTAGAGGAATTCGAAATTTACAAAGCTTTAAAAGCTGAACCCAATAACGTATTGAATGATCAGCTGTCATTTAAGTCAAACCTGTTGTATGATACGCTAATCACAAAACAAGGGAGGGGGACACGGTCCAATAATCGTTGCATAACCTAACTTCAATCAGTACCATCTTAAACAACTGATGCGGTGTGCACACCAATGTTCATATTAAAAAGTGCGTGTTTTGACTTTAACGATCTCCACACGGAGTGAAATATATGTGTGTTTTTGTGTTCTTGTGTATGTGATATGTTTATAAAAACCTGATGATGGGTATGTCATGACCGAAATTGCAATTGTTTTATTAAGAGAGAAAACAAAAAGGATCAACAGACGTGAGTACTCACATGCAATATAATATAAATATTGCTGTGTTTACTGTGATGGGATAGGATGGTATAGGGTTAAATAAACCAATAAAATTATTACACATAACTTAACTATTTTCCTTCATCCGATTGTTTTGACAGTTCCACCATCCAAAAGGGAAACAAAAGGGCTACAAAAAAGGAATCTTGACATTTTTGGTAAAATATATGGTTTTTGAGTAATTTATGTTTTAAATTTTAAGACAACCGTCATTTTAATTCTGTATTTACATTTTTATTTTTATTGAGATATATGATTGTTAGGTTAAACTTCATGCCAAGATTGAACTCAATTAATCAAACGGTTCTCTAGATACAAATTATTTTGTACAAAAACAAAATGGCGGATATCTAGAAAACAAAGCTTTTTCGGGTCTGTATTTATATGAACTTATTTTGACCCATAGAACCATTCCCCAATGTTTGACACTTTACTTATGAGACAACCTGTATATTCCGATATTTTAATGTAAATTACGATTGAGTTAGACAAAGGGACTGATCGGGGTAGAGTGTGGGGGGGGGGGGGCGAAGGAGGTGACCTATACCTAAAGGATGTAAAAGAAACAAAATTACAAAAGTTGAGGAGCATTGTGGCGACAAATTCACAAAGATTGAATGAAACCCCGAACCACAAATAGAAGAAACAATAAACAATAACAAAACCATTTAATGAAAAGTTATGTTTAATGCACATTTCAATGACATAGTCATCATCCTCAGAGGGCTTTAACACTAGTTTCTTAAGTTTTTTATTCAATCAGTTATTTCAAGTTTAATGTGTAAGAACATATTTTTGAATTATAATACAATTAGATTTTTCGTTGACATTTTGTTTGTGTTTGCTTTTATTTCGTTAACCTAATCTGAAATAAACGGTGCCAGAAACTGGCACATACTTTCTCACAAACATATTTAAATTAATTAACAGATTAACTGTGACTTCATAATTGTATTAAAGTAGGAGAGTACAAATATTAAGTAGGAGCTAATAAATATTATGATTAGCTAGAGAGAGACTTGTTCTATCGATTTCGAACAGATTTGCACCAAACATGTCAATTAGCCCTGTATAGATGCACGGAAAAAAAGGTGCTAAAAATTTTTGAAAAACAACGCTTTTTTTGGCCAAATAACACCCAAAAATCAGTTATTAATACTATTATTAGCTAAACGAGAATTTTTAGAAAGAAGCGGTTTTTTGCATATAGTAGGGTACATTAAGGGTTATAAATAAGCCAAATTTTACCAAAATCGTTAGGCCGTTTAAAAAAAAATGATAACAGATTTTTTGCGTTTTCTTTTGGCCAATTAGGGGGTTGATTTTCAAACATTATCAAAACCTTTTTTCTTGCATCTATACAGGCCTAATTGACATGTTTGGTGCAAATTTGTTCGAAATCGATAGAATAGTTTTGTCTCTAGCTTTGTTACATACAGACAGAAATTTTGTAAAAACTACTTTTTTGGACTCAGGGGAGCCCATAACGGATATTTCCACAGAAATCCTAACATCGATTTTTTGCAACCACTATCCATGAAAGTCTATATAAATCTTCGAACTCTCGAGTTTTTCGCGAGTTTTATTTCTATTTAAGACAATTACTATACTATTTTTAGTTTAATATTTTCTATGTACTATAGTATAGTGAGAAAGTAAAACGAATTGTACGTAAACAAATTTAAATAAATAAATAAAGTTAGATAAATAAATTAACTGATTATAATTAAGTTGGTTGAAATGGTAATGAAAGTAAACAAACACGTGTTCATAATTTTTGATTCAAAAACATCTTTTTCGTCTGTTGTATGGCTTGGAATAAACCACCGTATTTCGACCATTTTCAACCATTAATTTTTTTTTTAAAATCCTTTCTTAGTGCGATTCTACGTAGTGGTATTAAGACACCCTATAAATTGCAAGTCTCTAGCTATACGTAGATTATGAATCAGTCAGTCAATACATCTTTTTACTTTCTCCCCCTATACCATAGTATATGGAGAAAGTATTGTATTCGTCAAAATTTTCGAGTTTGAATTTTTGGTGGAAATATCCGTTTTGGGCCCCTGAACCTAAAAAAGTGGTTTTCGGAGTGATGTCTGTGTGTGTGTCTGTATGTGTGTCTGTGTGTCTGTGTGGATGTTATCAGACCTAGAGCCTAAACCAGTCGTCCGATTTTGATGAAATTTTGTATGGAGGTACTAATCCACGGTATTTCCAGGAGTCTTTTTCATTTTTGTGATTATTTATTTTTAAGGGTAATTTTCCCTTAAAAACCCTTAAAATAACGGAAAAATCAACTTTTATCAAAAACGGCTCTAACGATTTTGATTAAAACTTTATAGTTTTTTAGGGACCTAAAGTACTATAAACTGTAAAATATTAATCAAAATCGTTCGAGCCGTTTTTGAGAAAAGTTGGTTTTTCCGTTATTTTATGGATTTTTATGGGAAAACAACTTTAATACAAAATCACCTCTCCTACCCCACACTACAAGTCACCGTGAATCTGTTTAATAATTTAAATATGTTTGTGAGAAAGTATGTGCCAGTTCCTGGTACCGTTTATTTCATACATGGTGATTCAGAAATATGGGGCAATTTCTCAGCGGCTGTTCATCTAATATTTTTGACAGTTACACTAGGGAATTAATCAAAAGTGCTGCAAAAAAATGTGTCTTGACATTTTATATAAAAATTTACGGTTGTTGTCTAATTTAGGTTTGAAATTTTCAAACAACCGCCATTTTGAAACGCATTCTTGGATAGATTATTTTTCTTGAGATAAAACATTGTTAGGTTAAGTTCCTGCCAAATTAGAATTAAATCAGTCAAACTATTCTACGGATGTAAATTATTTTGTAAAAAAAACCAAATGGTGGATACCTGGAAAACGAAGCGTTTTCGGGTATAAGCTTAAATGAATTTGTTTCTTATTTGTAGCTATAGAATGAGCTACTGAGACGTTGAAATGTAGTTCTGAATCACCCTGTATATACAGATAATGAAGCCACTAAAATATTTCTGTACGGATAAATTTATGAAAGCGGGATTTGCAATTTATTATTATTATTTGGAGAAGCTATTCAAAGGGATTAAAACTGCTTTGCAAACCTTGGCTAAGTTAGTTGAGTTTTTAATTATTTTGCTGATATTTGTCTGTACCTCGCTTCGCTAATAATTTTTAAAGATTATTATATGTAATATAGCAACTCTCTTTGCACAGGAAGGCAGCTCGGTTTATATATTTTCTAATTTCCCTTTTTTTTTATTTGTTTTAAAAAGAAGGTTTTATTTACTAAACTAAGTATTGAGAGTCTTAAAATCTACTTTTTGATCTCAGAGTAAAAAACTAATTAGAATCGCAGAAGTAAATCTTTGTAATCAAAAGTTATTTAAAGTTGTTTAGTGATAAAAAACTATAAACTTGCATAATTACTTCTGTACTCGTATATTTGATCTATTTTACTTTCTCACTATACTATAGTATAGAGAAAGTATAGTGATCGCAAAAAAAAACGATGTTGAGGTTTTTGTGGAAATATCCATTGTGGGACCCCCTGAGTACAAAAACGTGTTTAAAAAAATGTCTGTCTGTATGTCTGTATGTATTTCTGTCAGTATGTCTGTGTGTATGTCTGTCTATATATCTGGATGTATACAAAGCTTGAGATAAAATTATTTCATCGATTTCTAAGAAATTTGCACCAAACATGCCAATTAAGCCTGTATGGATGCACGAAAAGAGGTTTTGAAAATTTTTGAAAAACAAACTTCTTTTTGGCCAAAAAAAACCCCAAAAATTTCAGTTATTATTTTGTTGTAAAAAAAAACGGCTCTAACGATTTTGATAAAATTTGGCCTATTTGTAGCCCTTAATGTACCCTACCATGTGCAAAAACCCACTCCTTTATAAAAATTGTCGTTCAGCTATTAATAATAATAACAACTGATTTTTGGGATTTTTTTGGCCAAAAAGGGAATTGTTTTTCAAAACCTTTTTTCGTGCATCTATACAGAGAAAGTATAGTGATCGCAAAAAAAATCGATGTTGAGATTTTTGTGGAAATATCCGTTTTGGGACCCCCTGAGTTCAAAAAGGTGGTTTTTACAAAATGACTGTCTGTATGTATGTATGTATAAAGCTAGAGAGAAAACTATTCGAACAAATTAGCACCAGACATGTCATTTAGACCTGTATAGATGCACGAAAAAAAGTTTAGACAATTTTTGAAAAACAACCTCCTTTTGACAACTGGACCGATGACGTGAGTACAGCGAATTTGTAAAATTAAGTTTATACGTTTCAAGGTTTCAACCAACTATTTGGAAAATTCGTCAACTCACGAAGGGGCTGAATAGCTGCCTACCTGTACGAAATATGTTTGCACCTCAACACCCAGCCCCAGATAACGGTCTGCTTCGTTCCGCTTACATCGCGAATTTGCACCACCGAGCCTCGGATTATGGACTGTACTTTTGGAGTTAGCACGTTGATGCCTCGAGTTATGGAATCTTCGCTTCCGTCGAAACGAACAAACTCATTTAGCGGGTTTGCAACACGGCCGGCGGCTGCTTATCAGAAGCTGTCCTACGGTAAAATGTCCCGCGTAAATTTGAACATGGTACTTTGGTGGTATTTTACGTTTTAGGTCGTGTAAAAAACAAAACATGCAGAATAATTTCCAACATAATTTGTTTTAAATAAGCTATAAACATGTTTCAATCTAGTACTAGAAATCTCAAACTAATTTTACTTGCGATCAAATTACGTACTTGCAAGTGTAAAGTGTGTTGTTGCTAACAAACTCGTCCGAGAAACTACTTAGACAACCAACGTGGGAGATAGCATACGGTTACCTAAGTAGGTATTCGCAGAAAATTACAAATTCAAGTAGACCTACTGAATTCAAATGTGGGAAATTCTAGTCTTAAGTGAAATATAGAAGTAAAGGGATGGAAATTAAAGTGACTATTAATCGTAGTACAATAAATACAACTAATATGCAAATCTATTTAAAACTCATACAAATATATAAGTGGAATTAAGTCATTGTTATGTTAAGTCCCCATGAAATATCACAGGCTGTATAATATACACACATCAGAAATACTCCATTTAAAAAACAAACTATTTAAAAACAACATTGAGGAATACTTATCCAAGCCTATCTAACTATGCTGACCAGGATTTTTAACTCGGTAAATGTGTACAATAGTAAGAATTATAGAACTGTAGGAATATTTGTTAAACATTTTTATTTACATAGTCTACGTCATTATATATTTTAAGAAAGATAAAAATACCATCTTTTAATTGCTTTTTATTTCATATTGATATATCAAATGATTTAGAAGTTATTAATATTATAGTGAAGAAATTAATAATCGAATATGTTTTCATGTTACTCGAAGATGTACGAATGTTTCTGAAGTTAAACGAATAAGTATCTTCTTTAAATTTGGATAAATAAAAACATTTTGATGATAAAAGGTTATATTTATATACAGTTTATAACCTCAAAGCAAATATTTTAACGTGTATTATAGCATACATTAGTTCTATAACTCATATTTAAAAAAAAAAACAACTTCACAAGAAATTATAACAATTGAAGTTGTAACCAAACTATGATTTAGGCCTACACTGGTTTTCTTAAGTAAAACAGATGATGGGTGAAATCAGCAGTTTTGTTACATTACATACGATACATTTATTATATTATATTTATACGATACGGCCATCAAAATCCAAGATCAAAATCTTAAATAAATACTGCCGCCGGATATGATATCAGACTTCAGTTGTCCTAGGGCATTAACACGTTCACTGCTATGCACATTTCGTATTTCCTATGCTAGAAGCTGACCTTTTATTTTTTATATTTATAGCCTAAATTAATAGAAATTACTTTACTTTTTATTTTTGAACCTTTGTACGTAATAATCAATAATATTTTAAAGCGGACGCACATGTGCGTCCATAGCACATAGTCATAAAATTGGCGTCATAAATGATCTGTTATTGAACATTCCCCCAATACCGAGGTTGGCGTGCGAAGCACGGAATGCATTGTGTATTGAAAACAATACCCCCAATATGGCGGTTGGCGTGCGAAGCACGCAATGTATTGTGTATTGAAAATACGGGGTTTGGTGTGTGAAGTACGCAATGCATTGTGTATTGAAATTTGAAATTACTTCCAATATGGTTGTTGTGTGCAATCCACTGTGCGTCAGCCTCTTCTCATAGTGTTCAGTGTCTAGCTAACACGTGCGTCCTTAGCAGTGAACGATGTACCGGGTACTGATGTTTTTAGTCAGGTTAGTAGCGGTTTGCTCAAGTGCCCGCATTCGCGACGGTATCTGTATTTCGTAAAGGAAGGAAACCCTGCAAGTCTATTAAAATGTCCGTTTCCACTGTTGATTCCAAACAGAAGGATTTACTGACCTGCGCGATTGACGCTCGTAAAGTAACTATAAAAACTATGTCCAGTTCCCGGAACTAGTAACTGACAATTACCATAGAAAACCTGTGCTTTAAAACTCTTTAGATTGAAATAAAGTTTTATTTCAGAATTATACGTTAAAATTAATTAGGTAATAAATGAGTTGAATAGTTACGTAAAGGCAGGCATTACTACAAATCGAAAAGTTTTCCGGCTTATATAAAGTTTAATGATCGAACATAGCCTATAACAAATAATTGCACTCGTTCAAATTTAATATGGTAAATATAGTTAATGCGATGAAAAGCGGATAGTTTAGAAATTTCAATAAAACATAAGCATATCTTACAATATAATAGTTCCTGTCTAGACTGTTCCAAAAACTGTTTTATTGTTTTCATAAACGTATGATATAAATAGTAAAAAATAATAAACTTTATTAATGTTTTACTCAGTTGCAAAAAGAGATATTGCACAAAACCTTAGCAATCAACTCCCACAATCTATTTTACTTTAAGATACTAAACAAAAATACAGCTTTTGTTTTTTGACAAAAATATCACAAAAATATGCTTAAAAGTGAAGGTATGTTTAGGTTATTTAACATTGAAATTGGTACCCGACTTCGCCGTTTTGAATTTAGGGAGCCGAGCCTAAATAATAACCCTAAAGCTAAGATGGTAAATAATGTTAAATGTTCAAATTAAATTATTTCGTATATTTTGTAACATCAGTTATAGTTAAGATAAAAAAAACCATCGAGGCTCTGGTCTACACTTTAATAAAAACCTAAACTAAAAGTTAGAAATACAAATAGTTGCTTCAAAGTTTGAAATTAGCTTTTAATGGAAATCAACTGTTTTGTCTGTTATTTTATTCAATTGGTTACTATTGTAATGAATGTGAATACATTCAAGAAAGTTGACGAATCATCAGTCTAGCCTTAACCTAAGAATTTTTTCCGACTAAATTTACAAATATTGAAATATAAAATGTTTTATCAATATGAATTACAGCCTATGTTACTCAGGGAGAATGTAGCTTTTTATTAGTAAAAATATTGTTTCAATCGGTTCAGTAGTTCCAGAGATTACTTCCTACATACAAACAAACAAATTTTACCTCTTTATAATATCAGTATAGATGTAACACATCTTACTTCCGTACGAATTCATGTGTTAGCCTATATCGTGATCGAGTAATAAAACATAACTGAAGATTATCTACATAAGCAAGTTTTGGTTTATTAATTTGTACTTGTTTTTAGATTGTTTATAATTCATTTTCTGCCATCAGTGAAGTGTCTAATTTCATTAACTATAAAAGAATTTTTTTTAATTTATTGTATTTGTAATAAAACCTTCCCTAGAACCCAAATTGGATTTATAAAAGCTTGTAAATTTTTATTTTTGACATACACGTTGTAAAACACTAACAATATTGTTTGGTGTAGTTAATTGAAATAAACGGTTTTGTTGACCATTCGTAAAAAAGTTGTCAGGTAAAACCAACACATCTAGTTTAACGACAAGTGGATAACATCAGTTAATTGTCAATGTCGGATTACAGCTTCCAGGTATTCAAATGTATTACAGGTAGCAACAATACTAAACAGTATTCATACATACGATTTCCTCGTTCTATGTTTGGTCTGGTCAGCTAACGACGTTTTATTAGTTTTCCAGAACTGCAAATGAGAGATTTTCTGAAAATCATTAAATGTCCTATCATACGATGTTTAGTAATTAATTCGTAGAATTTATAATTTTTTGCATGTAAAAATGTTATAAAAAACTGTTTTCATATTCGACCTACAGTAAAAATATTGGATTTAATAGAGCGCAAAGAAACTGAGAAAAACTTTTAGTATTATGAAACTTGAAACTAATATTTCAAATTTAATATTTAAAAAAAATCTATAACATTTTTAACCCATTCATTAAGCAAACCAAACCATATTATGGTTATTTAACGTTCGTTTATTGTATTGTGTTTTATTGTGAAGTGACTCCTATGGAGTTAATCAAGTCTTTGAGTGGCAAAAGAAAGCCATTAGATGAATTATGGATCCAACTAAAAGAAAATCGTGCAAACCTCATTTCTCTCACCTTAAAGTGTTAACATTGGCTTGCGTTTACACACTCCAATGTCTTGTTATTGTGAAAGAAAATTAAAATTATATTTACGATGATAATAATTCAAGACAAACAACTGAATCGACTGTAAACATATTAGGCTGGGTAAAGCAACAAAGTTATATTGGTTAGATTATACTTACAACTGTCCGAATACATTTTTTAGTAATAATTACTAATAATTAATTAGTAATTAATTCCTGGAATCGAAACTAAACAATACAAGCCTCCGTTAATTGAAATAAAAAATACATAAAGTATTTTTTATTAAATCGCTATAAAAAAACGGTTAAAGGCACTTTTACTGATTTTTTGTTTTAGGTTACAACCCTATTCAAACATGTTTCTTTATATGTACCTGGCCGATTTGCGTGCGGTTTGTTTTAAATTAAATTAAATGTTGTAATTATAATACAAAAAGTATGAAATGCAATTTTGATTGCACAGTTATATTTTATAAGGGCGCTTTTTTGATTTTAGGTTAAAACCTTATTTATAACTGTTTCTAGTTATCTATCTGGCTAATTTTCTCTTGGTTTAAAAATAAATAAATTAAGTGTTTTAATATAATAACAATTTATAAAATGTAATTTCGATCACGTAGTTATGTTTTATAAAGGTACTTTTTGGATTTTAGGTTAAAACCCTAATTAGAACTATTGCTTTATATCTACCAGGTTAATTTTCTTCTGTTTTTTTTATGAAATAAAATGTCATTATAATCAAAACAAATTATGAAATGTAATTTTATTTCATTTGTAAATTTACAAAGATTTTTTTTACATTTTAACCCTTGATATTATACAGTATAGTAATAAAAGTATTTCTGGAGATCAAAAAGGCGTTTTCGTGAGGTTTGTTTTAAATGAAAAAAATGTTGTCAACATTATAAAAAAAAACTATGAAATATAATTTTTATTTCATCAGCATATTTATAAGTGCACTTTTTTATTTACAACATTATTGATACCTGTTTTTAGAGAATCGTTTTGCCCTATGACTTTTTTACTAACCTATATGAAACAACCGACCTCAGTCAGGCCTTTCTTCAACTAGTTGTTTTATATTTCAACTTAGTTTAAAATCTAAAATCCAAATGTTTTCTCTCGCACCACTGTTAAAATGGATGACTTCGTTTTTTATTTGTGGCATTTAATTGTCAGGTTACCAATAATTACATTGATTATTGATTATTTTTTAACTAAAGTTTAATAAAGTTATATGTATATTCAATTGTATTAAAGCATTTGTGTAAATATATTTTATAAAATCTATTATATACACGATTATAATCAACGAACATACAATTTATATAATCTTTACTTTAATCAGTTGTTTCGTTAAATTATGTTTCAGCTATATTGTAAACACGAGGAGCAACTTTACATCTAGAATGTTCTTAACAAAATTTCAATCCAAAATACAAGGCGATGCTAACTTATACTAATCGTACGATATATTTAATCAAACCACCTACTAATAAATCGATGCTAATAAACATAAATCATGAGGTATTGTTATTCGTGGACAGCACTTTTTGTTTGCTATATGTATTAATCTATTACGTTTACATTCTATTAAATTGTCTTTCCGTTTTGTAAGTCCTTTTTTATTACTTTCTCCACCATATACGTAGTATATAGAGAAAGTATTGTTTTCGTCCAAAATTTCGAATTTGAATATTTAGTGGAATTATCTGTTTTGGTGCTCCCTGAACCCCCAAAAAATGTTTAGTGGAATTATCTGTGTTGGTGCTCCTTGAACCCAAAAAATATTTTTGGTGGAATTATTTGTTTTGGTGCTACCTGAACTCAACAAAGTGGTTTTTTGGTGATGTCTGTCCGTGTGTCTATGTGGCTGTGTACAGAGCTGGAAACCATACCAACGGTCCGATTTTGATTAAATTTGGTATGTAGGTGTAGTTTTGGAATATCTCCAGGCTCTATTTTCATTTTCCAAATTTTGGATTTTTAAGGGGGTTTACCCCCCAAAAATGGCCAAAAAAACGAAAAAAATCTAAATTTCTCAAGATCGGCTCTAACGATTTTGATAAAATTTAGCTTATTTGTAGCCCTTAGTGTAGGGTACCATATGCAGAAAACCGCCTCTTTCTAAAGATTCTCGTTTAGGTAATAATAATAACAGATTTTTGGGGGTTTTGCGCCAAAAAGAGGGTTGTTTTTCAAAATTTGTCAAAACCTTTTTTCGTGCATCTATACCGGCCTAATTGACATTTTTGGTGAAAATTTGTTCGAAATCGATTGAATAGTTTAAATAATAATATAATATGGATGTGTGTTACATGCATCTAATATTTTCCATGGTATTTTCCTACTTTTTCGATTCTAAATAACCACCTCCTATGCTACTCTTGGGAAGGTATAAAGTTTCCACTGGGAGAAAGTATGTGGCAGTTATCTGGTACCGTTTATTTTAATACAAAATGTACTCGTACATAGAGCGAGTGAACGGTAAATTTAGGACATACTGGAGTAAAATCATGAAGTGTCGGTCATCCTTATAAATACAGCGTAAAGTTTGTGTTATTGCTATTAAATCTTTAAAACAGTGTTTGAACTGTAAACGGAATTTAAAAATAAGATAGAAGGACATCCTGTAAAAGGTATGTTGCTAACTCGAGTTAGCAATTTCAAAATGTCGAGTCGTTCTTGGAATTCGTCAAGTACCAGAATAACTGTTAAAAACAGGGTGGAATCACATTCTAAATTATGCGAAGTTTAATCAGAATAGTGATAACTTTCGAACTTGAAAATGAAATTATCTAAGAAAACTATACAAGCAAATTAAATTCTCGCACTTTCATTTGCCCCATTATTTTTATATTGAAGAGTAAATTGTAATATTTTTAAAAGAGGTGCTCTGCAAAAAGTCAAAACTAATTAATTTAACTCGTAGAGTTGGTATTTAAGAACATAGTTATTTGATTCACCATCGGATGGATTTAAGTCAAAGAGTTAATCTTATTTTAGCGTTCTGTTACTTATCTAATTAAATTATAACTCGCGAAATGAAATAAAGCTTATTGATAAAAGGAGTTCGGTCGCAGAAATTTTAAAGATATTTTATTTCGTTTAATGATCAATCCGATTTCTAAACTAACTAAACGAATTTGCTCAACTCAAGTCCGGGGTTCAGCTGCGTGGTCAAATTATTTGAGTTGCAATAATTTCAAACGAATTCCTTCACGACTATCTGTCCTATATTATAAAGAGGTAAATTTGTTTGTAAGCATGGGATAATCTCCGGAACTACTGAACCGATTAAAGCAAATGTTTTACTTATATCAACCTACACTATCCCTGAGTAACATAGGCCAAAATTAATTAGCAAAACCGACAAGGAGTGTTGTTACTATGAAAACCTTAAATTTACATCATAAAAAAGAAGATGTTTGTGGAAAATTCACAAAAATGCCTATAAAAACATATATTTAAGGCAAAACCTTTATTTCAAAATAACAAATGGCAAATAAATGTTTTGCAGTCTCTAATATATAAGCTTAGCCAGTATTTATGTTTTTTGTAAAACATTAAAGAAACTTTGATTATTGTTACTTGATTGTAAAAGTATAGCCTACATAACTACATACTCCATAATACTACTTAATTGTGATTACAAGTGCAATGCTGTTATTTCCAACTGTTATGTTTGAATAACAAATGCATCGACACATTGCATGTCGTAAACGCCCATAAATTATAAATGACGATTTGATATACACGGCTACATTTTAATTGCATTTCTGTAATAGTTACACACAATTTATTAACTTGTGTATTTAACTGAAACCACCGTAAATTTTGGTTTTAATCTCCTCCCAAATGCTCTAAACAGGCGCAATCACATTTAAATGCAAAGTACGTTTCTATCCATACATCGCCTTATCTTAATTGGGTAAAGGCTCCGTAAAGGCAACGTAGACCATTTACAATCTGATGAACCTGAACTTGGATATCCTTTTCAACCTTATCTACAAAGAAACGTTTTGGTACGTGTTCAGTACACATATTCAGATATATTTTTTCACTACGTAATAAGCTTATTAAATATTGTTGCTTATATTTTCGACTACTACGAACTAATTAGGCGTCTAACTTATCCTGCGTCATAAACTGAGTCTCGCCTTTTCGCAAGAGAAACAAAAATTTGGAAGAGAATTTAAAATAGAGTTTATGTGTATAGTGAACAGAGTTTCCTGGATCGGTGAGTTCTACATATAAAATGTTACTTAAATATTTTAGGTGTATTTTCTTAATAATGAGCTGAACAAATACTGTTTGTAAAAAATTCCGTTCGTCCACCCTTTAATTTTGGAATGGGGAGGTCGAGGTCTCTAACGTGTTTCTATCCAAAATGGCAGCTTGTCAAAGTTTTGAATACCACTCATTCTTGAAACCCGGCGTCTAAGACTTTTGGAGTTTTAATTTCACCTTTGGTTACTTAAAAACTGAAGCGATTCTTGAAGAAATGATATTAAATGAAGAAGTGGTCTCTTTTGGTAATATTTAAAACTTTGAGAACCCGCAAAAATTTGTGATTTTGGGGGCAACTCATAATTGTCCAATGTAAACCCCTTTTGAGTGACCCCTTAATTGAAAGGGCTTTTTAGTCGTAGAGGATTGGTGAGTTTTTAATTATTATAAATTGTAACAAATAATAGTTTATGTCAATCTTTATCTGTGGCATTTCAGTCTGATATTTGTATTACAGGATCTTTGCCCGCTGGGTTTTTCCAGACTTTTGCTGAGTTGTTGTTACCACTAGTTATTTAGTTCCACTCTTGTTGAGTCAGGTTTAGACCTTTTAATGTTTCTTGTTCTTTAATTCCCCATTTTTGTTGGGTTTAGGTAACGTCTAGGTTTATTTTTCCTTTTGGTATATTTATGTTCGCTTAAGTTGTTCACTTGATAATGAGACTACTGGTTAAGTACGGTACTTGATTTGCTTCATATCCGATCCGATGTATCACTAGGTGATGACCGTGGTTTCAGGTATCCCAAGTTCCCATCTTCAGATCGTGTAGGAATATCCTTACATAAGGTCGTCAAAAACACAAACAAAAACATTGAATCACAATAAACACAACACGAAAAACAAAGTTTTTAACACATTGGAAAGTGTTATTCTGATTGCGAACTGACCAATCAAAACGAAACGTTTAGTCAGACTGTTGTAGTTTGATTTGGATCCCCTCCCCTTACGCTCCAGTCCTTATCTCTGATTGGATGTGACGTAGTAATATTTTGAATTTTGATCAAAGTGTCAAACATAATATTAGTTGGAAACATACCCTGTCATCGCTGCCATGTAAATGTCGCATCCTTCCAATGAGTTCATATAACATCCTTTATTGCATTCATGTAATATGTACATAGTTTTAGATAAATCTGTGTATCCATGTTGGTTTTGTAGGTGTTCGACCAAATTCGATACCTTAATGTCCTGACTTCGTTTATGTAGGTGTTCTTTAAACATTTTTACAAAAGGTCGTCCCGTTTGAAGCTGTATATAGTAGCTAGGGCATTCAATACAGGGTATTCAATATTATGTATTCAAGTTTGTTAGAAATTTTGTAAGTAGCATTGACATAGTTTTTTTAAACAATTCTCTGCTTAAGGTGTTGTTCAACAGAGTTCCATATTTTACAGACAAATAAGATTAATTTTTCAGTTATAAAATGTTATGCTATACTCGTTGTCGATTTGAACAGGTTTAGTATAAATACATTTATGAGTTAATTTATTAATCCTCACTACATCATGAGTGTCACCTTCTGCCTGCATAAGTAAACTCCCCCCAGGTAAGAGAAATAAAATAATAGGCCTACTTATAATAAAAACTGCAAAATGACTGTAATCCGACAAAAGTAGCTCTAACCAAAAGTGGTTCACTGCTGTTCTACGTCTCGACGGCCAATGCTGAAGTATTTCAAATAGTTAAACCCCTTTTATCGTTTCATTTTATGACAGGTTTTAACGACGTGCTGACGTGTCGAACAAAATCCGAAAGGGTTCCCACTAATGGTCAGCAGTATAAACGGATTTGCGATTGAAACGTCGTACTTCGATGAGAATTAAACTTTGTCGTTTATTCTGTAAACGGACCTTTTGTGGGAGGATGTATTGTTTAGTATCTGAAAACCAAGAATATACATAAGAGTGTCACAAAACACATTGGATCGTATTGTATACATTAAAATAAATGAAATAAACGGTACCAGGAACTGGCACATACTTTCTCACAAACATATTTAAATTATTAAACACATTCACTGTGACTTGTAGGGTTGGGTAGGAGAGGTGATTTTTTATTAAAGTTGGAGATTAACTAATATATATTATTATTATTATTATCTAGAGAGAAAACTATTAGATCGATTTGGAACAAATTTGCACCAAATACGTCAATTAGGTCTTTTTAGATGCACGTAAAAATATTTTGAAAAATTTTGAAAAACAACCCTCTTTATGGCCAAAAAAACCCAACAATCAGTTATTATTATTTTTATTAGCTAAACGAGAAATTTTAGAAAGATGCGGTTTTTTGCATATGGTAGGGCACATTAAAGGCTACAAATAAGCCAAATTTTATCAAAATCGTTAGAGGTGTTTTTTTATAAAAAAATAATAACTGATTTTTTGGCCAAAAAGGTAGTTGTTTTTCATAATTTTTCAAAACCCTTTTTCGTGCATCTATACAGGCCTACTTGACATGTCTGGTGCAAATTTGGTTGAAATCGATAGTTTTCTATCTAGCTTTATATACATACAGACATACGTACAGACATACGTACAGACATACAGACAGACATTTTGTAAAAATCACTTTTTTGGACTCAGGGGGTCCCAAAACGGATATTTACACAAACATCTCAACATCGATTTTTTTTTTGCGATCACTGTACTTTCTCTATACTATAGTATAGTGAGAAAGTAAAAATCTGTATTATTTTTTTCGAATCAGGCTTATTTTAGTCGCAATCCACCATTTAGTTTGCTTACAAAAACGGATATAGATAATATATTGAGTACAAATTTTGCGTAGGAGTTTTAAATGATACGATTTACGAGTGAGCCGAACAACAAGTATGTATTTTTGCCATTTTTAAAACGGAGGCTGTTTCAAGTTTTTAACGTTATCTTGAAACCCTTTAATATTACAAAAAATGTACTGGAGACAAAATATTTTATTTTTTGAACGACAAACAAAGTGGGGTTTTGGTAGTTTCTGTAGAAAACCTTGGACAGATAAGTTAATTTGATTTCCATCAAAAAAGTATAAATTAAATTCGGACCATAACGCGAAAATAGATTAATTATGGACGAGCACTATAAACTCCAATATTTTATATAATCTCTAACAATACAATACAACAACGGCAAGACACACAAATAACTAAAACATGAAGTAGATTAACACGATGGGATTTAGTCGCTAAGTATTACTGAGTAGTTTTAGTGAATATATGTTTTGTTTAAGTGTTGCAAATAGCACATGTGTGTTTGACTACGGTACCGCGAGGGGACGCCAAACCCCGCTTAATAGATGCAACCCCCGTGCGGGATTTTTTCATAAGATATTCATGAGCGAAGAAGCACACTATCACCTGAATTGTCGTGTCATAACTTATAAATTCAGAATTTGGTTTGTGTAACACCTTCAACAGCCGAACAAGGTGTTGTCGGCTATAGTTTAAATCCACGTCTAAATTGTTTTAACCATCAGTGGAATACTTTTAAACATAATAAATGAGTTATTATGTAAAATTGTGTGCTGTCCCTAGGCCTACGATATCATACTACTTAAATCCCTAGAAATGTGTTGCCTTTATTTAAAAGGTAACGTGTAAAAATTCTATTTTACTAAACCTACAACTATTTAAAAGCAGAAAGAATATTCTGTTTCTGTTGTTGAAGTGACAGCGCCCAGAACAATGCAAACAAAAAGAGTACTAGGTTTCCTATATCCAATGGATCCGTGCTTAATGCAATTTTTAATGCATGCTAGACATGAATAAAGGGTTATTCTATTGGAAAAATTGAGAAATCCTCCTTACATTTTTAATACTTAGAAAATTTGGTTCCTGGAACTAAATCAGACTAAGCCAGTAAAAAAAATATGTGTTAGTTTAGATTAATTATATAGTCTGACCAGAAAGGGTTGGTCTGTGGTCAACATAATATGATGTAATCAATTGCGAATTCAAATTGACTGTACCTCTCTTATAAGCTTTCTTTATTCCAAACCAATAAAAGCATTCATACATCAATCTAGCCCCAACTGTTAATCAAAATTGCAAGCTTTATATGTTTTTAATTGCTTAATCTCTATTTGATCAAACGCATTTACACCTGTTACAATGTGGCAAACCGACACTTTAAATATTTCGAAAGAAATTTCAGAATTATTACTTTTACTTCTGGGGCAAACTTTAAGACCAATCAGAAGAGGAATGTGCATTGAAATTACATTCAGCAAAAAGGGGGAATTCTAGTGTGTGTTAATTATTAACAAGTTAAGGATGGTAGTTTGTATGTATATAATCAGAGAAGGTCGCGTAAAAAAACAAACCTGGAAAATAATCTCCTTTATTAACTTTTTTTTAAACCCATGACAAAGTTTCATTCTAGGTTGACAAATCTAAAAAAAATTTTACTTTCCGTAAAAAAACGTGCTTTCGTTTGTTGGATTTTTCTGGCAAACAAACTCGTTTGAGCGACTATTACTAAGGCTCGCAGCCAACCAAATCGTTTCATCCCTGATACTGGCCTCGGACCATAAGTTGCAAAATGTGGATTTTTAATCTGGTACTTTTATGGTACTTTACGTTTTGATACATCTTTGGGGAAGCAAACGAACTATAAGGTCGTGTAAAAAACAAAATGTGCAGAATAATCTGCTATATTTATTTATTTTAAAAAAGCCATAAAAAAAGTTATATTCTGGGTTAAAACAATCTCAAATATGTTTTTCTTTCCATCAAAAAACGTGCTTACGTTTGTTGGATTTTTGGCTAACAAACTCGCCGAGTAACTTATAATACCAACGTGTGTAACAAATTTGGGACCAATCGGACGTAAAATGCGGCCGCTAGAGTGCGCGAACAAATATAAACAGGGTGGTTTTTACTTTCTCCCCCCTATACGTAGTATATGGAGAAAGTATTGTTTTCGTCCAAATTTTCGAATTTGAATTTTTAGTGGAAAATTCTGTTTTGGTGCTCCCTGAACCCAAAAATTCTTTTTTTGGTAATGTCTGTCCGTGTGTCTGTTAGGATGTGTACAGAGCTGGAGATCATACAAACGGTCCGATTTTGATAAAATTTGGTATGTAGGTGTAGTTCTGGAATATCTCCAGGCGTTTTTCCATTTTAAAAAATTTTGAATTTCTAAAGGGTTCTACCCCCCAAAAATGGCCAAAAAAATCTAAATTCCTCATAAACGGCTCTAACGATTTTGATTGACAAAAAACCGCATATTTCTAAAAATTATCGTTTAGGTAATAATAATAACTAGTGGACCCGGCAATGCTTCGCTATTGCTTGATTTACCTGACCTAAAATTATATTCAGTTTTTGATCCAAATCAGCTGTTAATCAAAATCAGCTGTTTTAAGCTTTTCATACGAACAGCTGTTTTTTGTGCCCCTGATAAAATCAAAAGAAATCTTTCTTCTTCTTCCTTAAGATTGACCTTCCATAAGATTAACATTGAAACTTTGAGGGCCACTGGGGCGTATCCCTGAGGACCGATGTAAATTATGGGATTCTGCTCATCTACAGGACACTACCTTTCTAACGGTATGCGCGAATTTCTCCTACGATGCACACAAACTGAGAAAAAAGGACGACATATATTAAGTTTTGTGCTTGCCTATTAATATATAGATAACTGATTCTTGGGGGTTTTGGGCCAAAAAGGGGGTTTGTTTTTCAAAAATTTTCAAAATATTTTTTCGTGCATCTACACAGGCCTAATTGATATTTTTGGTGCAAATTTGTTCGAAATCGATCGAATAGTTTTAATAATAATAATAATAATAATAATAATAATAATAACATCTTTGGAAGGTATTATGTTGCAACTGGGAGAAAGTATGTGGCACTTATCTGGTACCGTTAATTAAGTATGGAAACAGCTTTATATTGCGTAACTGAGACGTACTTTTAATAAGCTTATGCGGATCTGCATAGTTTTAAAAATGCAACATTTTGGTGGTTCTGGAATTTTTGTCCGCCTTCATGGATCCGCCATATTGGATTCAACTTTATGTTTTTAAATGGGATGGTGGACACGACTCGCGTCGTTTCAATGTGAAATTTCAAGAAAAAAAACAACGGCGTTAACCGTTTTTCAATAGATGCCTTCATTTTAGAGTTTTAAGCATTTTAACGTTGCAATTTTTGGAAAATTGTGTTAGCAAAAAAAAAAAAAAATAGAAGACACTGCATAGACCGTTTTATTTAATTTTTATACCATTAAATGAAATCCGGAACCACAAATAGAAATAACAAAATACAGTAACAGAACAAGTCAATGAAATGTAATACCTTTATGCATATTTCAATGACATCCTCATCATCCTCAGTTCTGAACACAGCAATGTTCTGTTATTGTTTTATCTTCGTTCTATTTGTGGTTCGGGGTTTTCTTCAATCATTGTGAATTTGTCGCCACAGTGATCTTCAACCTTTGTAACCATAAAGTACCTAATTACTAAATTTCAACGGTGGTAAGACATGATAATAATACATAAAACAATATCTCAACAAAATAAATGGCTATGTTAATTATTAACTATCCACAATTTAGCTGCCGATAATAATATCAGCCAATATTTATCATTAACAAAATAATAATGATTATTACTTTCTTATTATGATCATGTCTTACGACAGTTTAAACTTAGTTATTAGATACTTCATGATTAAAAATGCAATAATTTATGCAGTGCTTTATAAAATTGTTGTTTAATTGCTAACACAATTTTCAAACTTACAAATTTGAATGCATATAACTCGGAAACGAAGTCCTCTATTGGGTTACGCAGTTGTTTTTTCCTTGAAATTTCACATTGATTGACGTGTCAAATGACCACCATCACATTTAAAAACATAAAACTGTATCCAAGTTGGCGGAAAAAAATTCCAGAACTATGCTGATCCGTATAAGCTTCTTCCGCCAATTACGTCTCACTTACGCAATATGAAGGCCGTTAGCATACTTAAAATCATCCTGTATATGTATAACATTTTGATGACATCCCAAAACTTTTTCTGGGGACCTTTATCGGAGCTCTTTGACTACGGCCGTCCTTAGGTGGTCTCTGCATAGCTCATCTTTCTATGGAATTTCGCTAATAATGTTTAGTTTATCTGGTGAATCGCTGACCTGTACAGAGATTTTATTCTCATCAAGCTAAACAAGATACAGAACCCCAATTATTTTAATGAACATATCATACTTTAACTAAGATGTCAGAATTGATAAAGCCATATTTCCCTCTTAAAGGTGTGTAAGAACGTAATATAAAATACAACAGCGTGTATTACATCTTGCCCTATATTCTTCCCTTACTATCTTGTTACGTCGTATCGTGTCAGGCAATTTATTGGCAATAAATATTCCAGGACGTAGTACAATAGTTTGGCACTTTGCCGATTCCTTCGTAAGTAGAAACTGGTCTTAAGTGGCTCTATGTTATATTTCATGTTAAAATTCTCGTAAAAGAAATTTAAACTTTGTATGAAATACTATGTTTAAATTTTAATATATTCTAAACAATACACTTCCTACTCTACTGTTATTGTCGTTTCTGTGTTGTATACCAACAAAATTATTGAGCTACGAGAAAAATAAAATAAATTTAACAAAATTCACTTTTTTGAACAAAGTTCTTTAACGGCGTTGCGGTATGAGGTAACAAATAGAAAATGTAATGTGTGACGAAAAAAAGCGTTATTAATAGGTTGGTATGACAAATATAAAATACGAGTAACGAAAAAGCGTTATCAAATTGGTTGCAATGGCAATGAATGAAAATGCATTTAAGAAACGTGTTTTGGTTCATCAATTTAAATTAAGAGATGATCGGTTCCGCCCGACGTAGTTCAGATATTATGGTCAGGCGCTGAAATACATCCAATAAACATAAAATGTTGCCGTAAAGGCAGGTAAAATAAATTAATATACACACAATCATTTTAGGTTAGGCCTAGACCGATGAACAAACACGTGTAATTTCATGTATTACCATATGAACCAATTGAATAAAATAACAGATAAAACAGCTGTTTTCTCCAAAATTTCCATTAACAGCTGATTTCAAATTTTGAAGCAATTATTTTCGTATTTCTAACTTTTAGGTTAGGTTTTTAAAGTATAGATCTGAGTCTTGCTGGCTCATTTAACCTTTATTATAACTGCTGTTATAAAATATATGAAATAATTTGATTTGAAAATTGAACATTATTTACCATCTTAGTTTTGTGGTTATTATTAATCCTACGCATTTATTATAAAGAAAACATATCATGATTATGTGTATAGAAGGTTCCAATGGGGTTGGCGTGCGGAACATTATGTGTATAGAAGTTTATGGAGCACGCAGGGGTTTCCTTTAGTTTAAAAATAAATTTCTTTAAAATTTACCAAAAGTAACAAAATTTAAATGTTGTATTTCTTTTAAGTATTTGCTTATAGGCTGATATGCTATTGTTTTGTAGATTCAAAACAATGGTCTATGTTTATAGAATAGACCTTATATTTACACTTAAATGTCTTACATTTGTGTAAATAATTCTTGAAAATGCTTGTTAAACGGCTCAGTAATGGAATGGAATTAGGCCTACATCATAATTTTAAAAAATGTTTTTGCAAATTGGAAAGGAATAAACGAAAATCACTTTGCAATAAAGAATCCGATATATCTATTTAAATGTTATTAACCGAGAGATAAACTAAAATTGGGTCGGAAAATGCAGAAATAAAGCCTTGGAAACACATCAAACAGCCACTAGGCAAGAAATCTTAACTAGGCCCTACTTAAAAAAAAAAAACATGATACATATTTAAACACTCTAATCAAAAGTTAGTTGATGTTTTCAACTCCGGCAAATTTCTTACCGCAAAACAAAATAGAGAGAAAATAGTTTTAGAACTTTATAAACTTTTTAAATTGTTCATAACATTAAAGCGTACTACTTAGGACTTAATGCATTTTAACGACTTTCCTTATAGAATGTTTTCTTTAAGAGCATATTTACTGAAGTCGTTGAAACTTTATATTTTCACTTTGTGGTTTGCTTTAACTGTTAAAACACATTGCTTAATACTCGCTAGTAAAACTCTACTACTTTGCACAGTGTGAAACCGCATAAAAACAATGGCATATTTAAACATTTAACAAATACCTAAGTGTAATAAACATTTATGACTTTTAATCAAATCATCTATGTCATCATAGAGTCAAGCAATAAAGTACTGAAAAGTACCGAAGTGTTTGAAAAGTCTGGAAACAATCTCAAAATGTACAAGTCTTAAGAGATAGAAATAAAAGCAGTTATTCGCAACAATAAAATAACCACATTTTGGTGAGTTTGAAATTTTTACCGCCATCTTGGAATAAACTTATTTTTTTTTAACGGGAAGGTGGTCATCTGATACATCATTTCGATGTAGAAATTCAAGAGAAAACCACCGGTGAATTTTGCACATCCATGTCTTTCACCGATAAAAAATGGCGGCCAAAAATTTAAATCGTGTTTTCCAATGTTACCCCAATTTGCTGTACTATTTTTTTCTGTTATATTAATTATTATTCTTTTTGGATTCAGAATTAAATAAGCTTTCAAGCGATGCTACCCAACGAATTTCGGGTGGTTCAACCAAATACAGTTGTGTGGAATATCGTTTGAAAGCTTATTTAATTCTGAATCCAAAAAGAATAATAATTAATATTGAAAAAATAGCACAGCGAAATGGGCAAAATCGGGAAACACGATTTCGTTGTGTCTAGCCACCAATTTTAATCGGTTAATGATATGGATGTGCAAATTTCACCGTTGGTTTTCTCTTGAAATTCTACATTGAAATGATGTATCCCATGACCACCTTCCTATTTAAACAATGAAGTTCATTCGAAGATGGCGGAAAAAATTGGTCCTTTTATGGTTGTGAATAACTGCTTTTATTTCTATCTCATAAGACTCGTACATTTTTAGATATTAAGTTGGTTCCAGACTTTTCAAACACTCTGTATAATGCAGTACTGGTAACAGAAATTACACTGTGTTGATGAAATTGTACAAAATATTGATTTGGATATTTAAATAAAGTTCGAAAAAATTTTCAACTTTGCACTAAAACAATCAAACTATGGATTTATTCGTATTGTTCAGTTGATTAAATTCCACCAAACCCACACAGTGATACAAATCTGAAATTTAATCTTTCAATTTTATTGTTGCATTTCCAATCAAGCAGAACGTAATCAATCTATATTGCACAATTTTACGCTTTGGTGTGACAACAGAATGCAATTGTGCTATCCTGTCCGGTATACATTTTCAAACCGTTGCAATAAAGTGTTAGAGTTTCGTACTACATTACGCTTAAAAAGGAATAATTACCATACAGAGAAGTAACCAGATATTATGCACCCCTGGCGGCTCTATGGATATGGCGTCCCTACTTATTACAATTTTTCAATTGCGGAGATAAAATACCGACCTTTGTTAATTATACCTTTCTTATGTGCAACATAATATTAGATAAATTCCAAATATTGTAATCCAGTAAGAACATTTTCAGGATTTTGATGCGTTATAAGGCCGTTTAAAAAATAAAATTAGGAGAATGAACTCATCTACATATTTTTCTTAGATAAAACCCCAAACAAGTTCAATTTTAGCATTGAAAATCTCAAAAATAATACCTTCCTGTCAAAAAAGGTGCGCAAGGTTGTAGGATTTGTTTTGGTTAACGAAATCGTCCGAGAGAGTCAGAAAACCAACATATGTACCAAATTTTGTCCAAATCGGACGTAAAATGTAGCCGATAGCGTACAAACACATTATACATATATACAAACGTGTACTGGAGACCATGATCGGTGCTCATTGAATACTCCCCACCGTATTAAGTCTCACCGTAAGATTCACTGCAATAACTGCTAAAAACGAATTCGCAAAACATACGAAAAGTCCAAGGGAAAAACGGGCCAACCCCGTGAAACCAACATTTTCAGTAGGGAGATTTTAAACCTTACCAACACACATTCTTCCCAAGTATGGAATATTTTCAAAACAGTTTTTATCGTTTTTGAAAATTCTTATGAAAGGAAAATGTGGAGTTTTTAGAGTAGAATCCAAATCAGAACGTTTTTCCTTTGGACTCTTACGGAGAGCAAAAGCATATTTAATTTTAAAAACACAG
>JAGFPH010004685.1:54001-85043 GCA_018207615.1 Philaenus spumarius
AGGCCTAGGCGGATGAACCAACATTTTATGTTTATTGAATGTATTTCCAGCGAATGGACATTTAACTGTGTTTACCATCTTCTTTGCTTTGATGTTATAATTAATTATATACCTTTATTATATTAACATTAAACGTATATAAAAACAATCTATTAATAAACGGCAATTGAAAGATTAAAATTATACGTGTATGTTGCCGTTAAGGCTGGTAAAAGAATTGAAGAAAAGGCGTGAAGAACCTCGTTCCTGACGGGGGTCCCACGACCCCACACATTTACTTTTTTTATATATATAAATAAGTTACGATTAAAAGTATGTTACCTTTTCGGTCCTAGTATACTATTATAATATACTATTAGGTCCTAGTATCAAACAAAATTCAACTGGTTATTGAATCAGCTGACTGTTTGAGCAAGTAGTGAATAACTACAATAGAGGGTCAGTTTAAAGAATAATGTATTATGATGAGATCACTTGTTTTGTTTTAAAGTTATTATAGAAAATCACTATATTTTTTACTGTCTAATTGAGTAATCTTAGAAACCCCATATATTATTTCTATCTTGAATCAAGGTTCTATCCAATTGTGTTGTAGTTTTAAAGTTGTATTTTGGTACGTTGAACCAATCGTATAACATTATGATCCTAATGTTCAGAAGTTTCCACTTTCTAGAACTAAATTTAGTTTGCATTGTATTATTACAGTTTACTCCGTGCATATAAACTAGCATGATATATGGAGGAGCATAGTATCCTCTAACTCCAACTTTGTAACCAGTGCAGTGTTAATCTGATTGTATAATGTGTTTATCGTTGAATGAAAACCATAACACAAAGTTTAAAGTTCTGTGTACGGATTTTAACTCGAATCTTTTGTAATAAACATTTATATATGAAACAAAATTTTCAAAATGATTTAACTAAAATATATTTGCATCCATCTGGAAAGTTCGTACGAAAAGTTACTGTTACACTTGTAGGTAACATTAAAAATACGATGATCGAACACTGTTTTAGTGTAATTAAGGGAAATTAATCACCATCCAGGGTAAAACATGTTTTATCTGTTTCTACTACCATCTTTGATTTTTACGAGCAACACACTTATTACACTCTGTTACGCTCAAACTCGGTATACATTGTGATGTTTTATAGTTACTTTGTAGTTTTATTTATATAAAGTACTAGCTGACCCGTTCGGCGTTGCCCGTGGTGGTTGGTATTTTCAGTCTATTTAACGTAATTGTATTCTTTTTAAGTGTTCAGTCAGTGAGTGGTATTTGGCTTTATATATATATATAGATCTTAAATAATAAAAGCACTATTGTTATAATAATAAAAGATCTGAAATTATGATTTTAGTAGCTTTGATCCCCACAAACCCCTCCTAAAATTTCGAATTTTTTCAATCTCTTTCTTAGTGAGCACCTATGGCCCTGGAGGAAGCTACATACCAAATTTCATTTTTATCCGTTCGGTAGGTTTTTGAGAAATCGTGATGAGTGAGTCAGTGAGTGAGTGGTATTTCGTTTATATATATATATATATAGAGAGAGATTTGGAAAAGCAATTTGTATGTTAAGCAATTTTTTTTATTATTTATGTTTTTCTTAAGTACTGTCGTCAAACACTTACACTTCTATAGGCTCACCTCCTCTAAAAATTGCGGGCGGTGAATCGGGCTTTACCGTCACGCGTCACCATCTACTGTATATAGTACACATGTGTATATAGCAGAGTATATATTTCACTAGGTAATACCTCTAAAGTAGACATTGTCCTTCCTTATTTCGTAACTTGTGTTAAAATAGTTTACTTAGCAAAATCTTTGAAATGGACATTGTGCTTCCTCACTTCATAAATTGTGTTTTTATTCTATATTTTGAATACTTTTAGCATTAACAATATAACCACATACTTTTTTCATTTAACATTATTTACCATCTTAGCTTTGCGATTAATATTAATCCTACACCTTTATTATAAAGAAAACATAACATGATTATGTGTATAGAAGGTTCCAACGGGGTCGACGTGTGGAGCACGAAGTGGTTTCCCCTAGTTAATTTATATTTTCCAGAGAAACCTACTCATCAACAATACATTTTTATTTACACACATACATAAATTCAGATTATTTGGATGAATTAAAAACACATTAATAATGGTCACAGTTGCGATTTTAGAGGTTTACAAATATAAAACGTTTTGAGTACGCTAAAATCAGGCGCGGACGTGAGGGTATTGAATGAATTGTTGCCCAAACATAAGTCAAGTGGTTGTGGAAGGAACAGCCAGCTGATAGCTCTTTTCGATTGAGGAGAAATGACGTCACTGAGCGAAGTGATTCCACTCTTTTAATCGACTCTTTTAGACGAAGTGAGTTTTGTGAGTCGATTCACTGTAAATAGAGAGTCGTATGGATCATCATCAGTTCCGAGTATCACTAAAACACTTTAGTATTTTAGTTCTTTCTTTACAGCTGAATTCGACAGAAGATGCATATATTATCATAATATAGAACTTGCATTATTATACAGGATATCCCCGAATTCTCTGGTCAACTTTAGTAGATTTGTTCCTGGGGTCGAGACAAATATATTACAGAATATACACATGGGTTTACAGGAATTGCTTTTTCATCTGTCTGTTTGTATGTGATGTTTTACTAAATCATTCATATATCTAGAAAACTGTTAGACCGAATGTGTATATTGTGAAATATGTTTATATCGATCGCAGGAACAAATTTAATAAAAAAGAACTAGAAAATTCCAGGACACCCTATACTAATATAACACGAATACCGTGTTAAGAGTTTATTTAAAGTCAAATGAGAAATTTGCATTCTCAGTAATCACAGAATGATTTCCTAGGTTAATTATCGGAAAGGTAATTATTAGAACAAGGCGATAAGTTATAAAGTTTCAGATATGGCGACAAGTATCTATTTGTTACTATTAAAACAATCAAATAGAGAGTAGCTAACATTCCAATTCAACATTTAACACGCCTTCATACCTCAGTGCAGGTAACCTCTATTTAGTATTCATACGCAAAGAAGAACTAACTAGGTGATTTCCCTTTCTACATTATTCACTATCACGCTATCTCTCTCGTATTTTCTAATTTACATATGCGAGTTTTACGTTACCATACTTAGTATTTGAGTTGGGATGAAAGGTTTTGGTTAAATGATTTCTCTTAGTTTAGGCAATGTATTTAAATACGTAATTCCGATTTAAAATATGTAAAATTATCTTTGGTAATGTCTGGTACACAATCCTAAAAAATATATATATAGAGTCTCTACTACAATCAAATTAGTGGACTATACCAAGATCGGATAGGTTACATTGAAATAAATGAAAATTTTCAATTTTTTTTTAAATTCTGCAAGTTTATTCGGAATCCGATATTTTGTTTCTGTTTTACAAAAAACTAACTGAAATAGATAAGATATTTAGTTCAAATTTGGTACTGTATATGCATTTTGTATGTTACGATTTACAAGTATGCCAAACACAAAGAATTTATTTTATAATTTTTAAAATGGCGGACGTTAAAAACGTTTACCGTGGAATATCTTGAAAAGCTTTAATTTACAAAAAAAAGTGTAGCTTTGCTTTTTATCAAAATTGATAGTATGCTTTCCTGGTCAGTGCATATAGATTATGTTAAGAAGTAATTGTCAAGGGTGATTTGTCAAGGGTGATCAGTCAATCTTAAGAGTCAAGTAACTTTTGAATATTTAAAAATGACGTACTTTTCTTTCTTTGGAAGTATTTTAAGATATGGCCTTCTCGTCTGGGAAAATGGAATATGAATTCACACAATATTAATCCTTCAAAAAAAAAAAACTTTGAGAATATTAACAAAATCAGATAAATTGGAACATTGCAAGCCACTGTTTGTTAAAACTGGTATTATAACTGGTAACATATAGATTTTTGATGTTGTAAAGGATGTAATGAATAATTTACATATGTGTCAAGTTAGAGGATGAATTCTTGAATACAATACCAGATTTTTTCATATTCTTTAACAAAAAAGACACAGATTGAATAAATCCAAGAATTATCATTTAACTTGAGGAATCAAACTGTTCAATAAACTGTCTGACACTTTACGAAGCTTGTCAAATGATGATTTATATCATACTGTTTTATGGTTGGCTGAAAGAGCACCCATTTTCTAAATTGGGGGGTTATTTGAGTTTTTATATCAATATTTAGTAAGCCTGGGTCATATGTCATGTTAGTTTGAATGACTAAATTAAGCCTGTATGTGACGAAGTCTATTGCAATGTGCTGAAGTTCAAATAATTGTTCTGTTCTGTTTACGACAAATGAAATTAATTCAAATTACAATGATGTAGGCTATTATAGAAACACAGTCGCACCATTTAATGGTATTCATATGTATAGATATGTAAAGATTAAATACAATGTTTACCCAAAAACAATAATCTTCAAAATAACCTTACATTATTAACTTGTTTTGACATTTAGACCTGTCAGGAGATGTCAGTGAATGCGTCACAACACCACTCATAAAAGCTTTGCCTTGTATTCACCTCTCCCTAATGTACTTTAGCTATAATAACTTTTGTTTAACTTTGCCAAATTACTTCTGGTAATGACAATAGTTTCTTGTTACGTCAATTTCCCAAGCACACGTTCCTTAATATACAAAGCACAATAATTGCACAAACCGTCCTTTGGTTTGAAGTACAATCTGTAAGGTTTACACGCTAGAACTGACTATTAAATGTATTACGTTATATACACTGTGTTTTCAAACTCTACGCACAAACTTCAGGATATAGTGCCCTGGGTCAAAAGACACGTAAAAATAATTTAACCAAAGGTTTACTGTATTATACCGAGTGTCTGTCCGTATATAATTTTTACTTAAAAAATAGTGTTAGGAAAACTGCTAAATACATTTAAACTATATTTTGGATCGATGTTACCTTTACAAAAATGTTTAATAAATTATCTCCTTCCGTTTCTAAATGGCGGCAATTTAAATTTTTCATCCTAATATTACATTAAAACAAACTACCCTTTTTACTGATAATTTATAAGAGTTTTTTTTTTTTTTAATATCATGAAAAATAAATCTCATAACAAAATAAAACTTGTACTCGATTCCGCACATTTTGTTTCTTTACACTACCTTATAGTCGGTCTAGTCCCCCAAAATCTATCAAAATGTAAAATATTATCAAAGTACCTGGTTAAACTCCACAAGCCGCATATAAATTTTAATTTGGAAATTCACGTAAATCACGTGAGCTGTTCTTCGTTATCGAATTATTTACCTCTGAAATCTATATATATAAAAGCGAAATACCACTCACTCACTCACTGACCCACTCATCACGATTTCTCAAAAACTACCGAACGGATTGAAATAAAATTTGGTATGTAGCTTCCTCTAGGGCCATAGGTGTTCACTAAGAAAGGGTTTGAAAAAATTCGAAATTTTTGGGGGGGGGGATCAAAGTTATTAAAAAACGATTGCTTCAAAACTACCGAACGGATTGGAACGGAATTTGGTATGTAGCTTCCTCTAGGGCCATAAGTGTTCACTAAAAAAGGGTTTTAAAAATTTGGAAATTTTAGGAGGGTTTGGGGGGTAAAAATTACTAAATCACGATTTCTCCAAAATTACCGGACAGATTGGAATGTAATTTGGTATGTACCTTGCTCTAAGCCGGCTAAATTTTGTTTGACACTCACTAAGAAAAAAATTTTGGGGTTTTAAAAAATTCGAAATTTTAGGGGGGTTCGGGGGGATCAAAGTTATTAAATCACGATTTCTTCAAAACTAAAGAACGGATTTTAATGAAATTTGGTATGCAGCTTCCTCTAGGGCCATAGGTGCTCACTAATAAAGAATACGAAAAATTTCGAAATTTTAGGAGGGGTTTGGGGGGGATCAAAGTTACTAAAATAATAATTTCAGATATTTTATTATTATGACAATAGTGCATTTATTATTTAAGATCTATATACATAAAAGCCAAATACCACTCACTGACTGAACACTTAAAAAGAATACAATTACATTAAAGACTGAAAATACCAACCACCACGAGCAACGCCGTACGGGTCAGCTAGTAAAATTTATTTCTGAAACATAGTAACCAAGTAAATAATCACAAAATCCTGAATTTTCGTTAGCGAACATGCAAGTAACAGCATATATCGAACACGGTTCGGCCTGTAGATTCCTGGCTTAAAATCTGTAAAGTTCGACAGTAAGCAATTTTACTAGTAACAAAAGTTGATTTACTAACTTGCTATTTTTAAATCCATTCTGAATCTAGTTATATAATATGACGAAAATGAAGTAAAGAGTGAAATTTACGTAATTTTAATAGTGATAGGTGTTTGCATTATGATATAGTAAGGCTTTTTCGTTGTTTGTATTTGCTATGACCTAACCTAAAAACATGTTTGTTGTAAATAATAATTGTCTGATTCCAAATTCACCAATTTGGTCACTATGGTAATTAATCTAAATTATTTCACGAAATATGTGTTGCTTCAGTATAGGCCTAACCTAAAATTGTGTTGAGCTTATGATACAAACCAGCTGTTCTATTCGTAGTAATATTACAATACGTTACCACAGATGTTTGAACTATTCTACAGCAATTATAATAACTTTTTTGTTTATTTTTGTTTTTGTTTGTTTTGATTTTTTAACCTATTTAAAATTAACCGAATGTAAATTGGTTGGCAATGAATTTAAATGCATTTAACAAACGTAGGTTGGGTCAGAACTTATATCAGCTTTTTTATACGTTAAAGGGCTGGCAGTGAACTCCAATATTTTGACCCCTTAAAATACCTATTTAGTAAACTCCTTCCTTAGTGCACTTCCACTTAGTGGTATGAAGGTGCCCTGAACACTGTACAGCTACCATAGTTTTTGCTGTATGTTGATTCTGAATCAGTCGGTCACGCCTTTTTTGTTTATACATACATATTAGGAGGGACCCCTGCGTGCTCCGCACGCCAACCTCGTTGGAACCTTCTATACATATTAAACATGTTATGTTGGCTTTATAATAAAGGCATATGATTAATAATAACTCCAAAGCTAAGATGGGAAATAATGTTACAAGTTCAAATCAAATAATTTTATAACAATGGTTATAATAAAGGTTAAAATAACCAGCAAGGCTCTAATCTACACTTTATTAAAAACCTAACCTACAGTTAGAAATACAAATAATTTTTTCAATGTTTGAAATCAGCTGAAAATTGAAAAATTAGAGTAAATAGCTGTTTTATCTGTTGTTTTATTCAATTGGTTGCTATGGTAATGAATTTAAATGCTTGTGTTGGTTCATCAGTCTAGGCCTACCCTGCGAATTTGTTTCCACTAAATTTACAAATATTAAAATATTAAATGTTTTTATCGAAATGAATTCTAGCCTTCGTTACTGAGGAATAGTGTAGGTTTTTCTTATTAAAACCATTTTTTTCTATCGGTTCAGCAGTTGCAGAGATTTTACTACATGCAAACAAACAAATTTTACCGTTTTAAAATATTAGTACAGATAAATCAAATATAGTATTTTTTTTACACTTACACACATAAATTGTTAAAAAACTTACTTAACCTAAAACTATGTATAAGTCAGGTCTCCGTTTCAACATGGACACTTGCAACGACTTTGCAATAAGTGTAATAGTAATGTTTAGCTTATGTACAAAATAATATGTGTAATAAAAGTGTACAACATAATTGTTACATAGTTTATTGCCAAGAAACACATACAGACATTAACATGTTAAATAACAACTATGCTAAGAGAGATAATGCGACAATGAATAATTTAGAAATGCTAAAAGCCTCGTTAGTTCTGATTCGCTTGTGAATAGGGTTTACTGTTCTGAGATGCAAGGTTGTGTTAGGGGCGGGAACGGAGTGCTGGATCATTTCCTTCAACTGTTGGAGAATTCCTTTTTACTTTCTCACCATACTATAGTATAGAGAAAGTATAGTGATCGCAAAAAAAATCGATGTTAAAATTTTTGTGGAAATATCTGTTTTGGGACCCCCTGAGTCAAAAATTGGTTTTTAGAAAATGTCTGTCTGTATGTATACAAAGCTAGAGAGAAAACTATTTGATCGATTTCGTAAAAATATGCACCAAACATGTCAATTAGGCCTGTATAGATGCACGAAAAATGGTTTTGAAAATTTTTGAAAAACAACCCCCTTTTTGGTAAAAAAAACCCCAAAAAATTAGTTATTATTTTCTTATAAAAAAACCGCTCTAACGATTTTGATATAACTTGACTTATTTGTAACTCTTAATGAACAATTCCATATGAAAAAAAAACAGTATCTACCTAAAAACCTCGTTTAGCTAATAATAATAATAATAATAACTGACATTGGGGGGTTTTGACCAAGAAATGGGTTGTTTTTCAAAAATGTTCTAACCCTTTTTCATGCATCTGTACAGGAATGATTAACATGTTTGGTGCAAATTTGTTCGTAATTGATCGAATAGTTTTCTCTTTAGCTAATAATAATAATAATAATATTTATGAGTCTCTCTCCTACCCCACCTACAATTATGAAGTCACAGTGAATCTGTTTAATAAGTTAAATATGTTTGTGAGAAATGTTGTGCCAGTTTGTGGTACAGTTTATTTTTTATAAAATCATTGGTTTCATAAAAATATTGGACAAAAATATTCTCTAGTAAATTTAAAATCTGCAGTATTTTCAGTGTAGTACAACTAATTTTAGCAGACCAAATTAATAATGAAGTTTGTCTTGTGGTATTTTTTTTAGTATTTTTAATCAATAGGATATTTTTAAATAAAATTGGGTTGTTCCACTTAATTGTTTGGTATGTAATTCCTACGTTCTTTCCGAGAGTACACTAACTTAAAATTTTATTTCCTAAAATGTTTTATCTTTAAACATTTTTACTAATGAGAAAGTTATCAATTAATATGTGGACTCGGTTAAAATTATTAGATTAAATTACAGAATAGTTTATACTTTAAAATAAAATTACCATGTTTATTTTGTTATAAGTGATTATTCAGAAATTTTGTGTCATTTATGTGTTATAAAACCACGTCCACCTTCATCAAGAGTAGCCTATACAACTCTTGGGTGAGTTACACACCGAAGTGACGTGGCTGCCACGCGGAGGCACCGCAAGTACGATGCAAGGAGCTTACACACTGTAATGGCGCCACGTGGCCGTATATATATATATATATATATATATATATATATTACAACGGAACAATGCAACGTGTTCTGCCCCACGTTCGGGAGCCAATTAAACAACGAACAATCGCGTGCTGACGTTCTTTTGTTGTATAATAAGTTACAACACCTACTGGAAGCCTTTAGCCAAAATTTTATCTTTAGCTTAGGTGATGCAACTGGGTGTCTGATACCTATTTCTATAAGTATTTCGACTGACTCTAACACTTTAAAATAGCTTCCAGAAATTAATAAGTTTACTAGCTCTGAATTTAATTTATGAGAACTCTTGATTATTTTTGATCTCAGGGAAGTGAGAACAGTGGAACAGCCCTTATAACTTACCTTATTTGTGCTTTGATTATTTCTACAGCTAAACACATTTATTTGACTATTTCTAATAAAGGAAAATCTCATGAATGGATAACCATATAACAGGTAATTGATTACTCTCAGTATTTCAGTATAAAAATTAATAATTAATTTATTCAAAATTCAAAATCAAAACCTTTTCAAAATTAAACATAAACAACTCGCTTTTCTCACCATCTGCTTGTACATATAATTTCTATTCAATATTAATGTTAAACCTATAATTCTAATTTCTAATAGGCTTGGCATACAGTCTAATTTTATAATCAATTTAATTTTAATTTATTTGAATTTAATTTATTTACATTTATTATTTAAATTTAGGGAATATCGAATTTACATTTATTTAATTTATGATTTGAATTTAATTTGAAACTAACCTATCTCAACCAGTACTTTAAATATTTTTATTGAATTTACTCAGGCAATTAATTAAAATGGGGGACAACGTATTCTCGTTTACACAGACCTTAATTCAGCGTTTTTCACCTCCGGTTTTCCGTGATGGATGCCGCTATGTTGATGGGCTGGTGCTGGAGCTGATATGATGCTGTGTCTGGTAGCCTGGATTTTCTGATTTAAAGTTGTTGGGTTGATATGATGGCTACAGATGTACTTGAAGAGCAGATCTGGTAGAATCTAGTAGAGTTACAGTTGATCCTATTTCTTCCTTGGTTCGTGAGAAGTGAAGTTCCGTTTAGAAGATCATGTCCTGAAGGATTGCCTATGTCGTCTCAGTATCGCCAAATAGAGTTATTTTTGCATTAACTCATTTGGATAGGCCGTAGAGTTGCTCCTGACTTGTAGTTTATATTTAAAAGTTATTTAAGTTTAACGAAGAAAAAATATTTGCTGCAGAGTGACGTGAAGTCTACATTCGTAACAATTTGAATCTAGAGTGAGTCTTAGAGCGAGTCCGAGAGAGTGAGCGATTCCGAGAGAGTAAGTCCGTGGATTTTTCGCGTTCAATCCTTTATACACTTCGTGACGTCATTTCTTACATGCCCTTTCCCTCATTTTTTCATTAAGCCAATTTTTCTTTTGTATAAACCTTTTTGGTCTTGAAATGTGTCTAAATTCGCCCTGGTTAATTTTATATAATTTTCTTCTTTTCTTTTCCTTCCATTTTCCTGGAAAACACCAATTTCTCTGGTTAATTTGGTTGTTCGTTGACGCCCCTTTCTGTAACCGCGACTTCATCCCTTCCACTTTGGCCATTGCATCTTACTTGTTTTTGATTTCCCGCTGTATCTTTTTTTCCTTTTAAGTTTTCCTTAATTTTCTTTTTGCACATTTTCCAGATTGTTCTTGGCTATCCGTACGTTTTTGAATCGTGTCTGTACTGTGATTTTTACGCGTGCGTGGCACGTTTACATTTTTCCGCGACTTCCGCGACTGTCTTTCGCGTTCAAAGTCTTTTTTGTTTGTTTACGCCGATTGTCTTTAACACCTGTACAGTTCTAACACTTTTCACCATTTTTACTTATTTTTTCTCTTCTGGGACTTAGCCTACAATCGCAAAAAAGTTCTTTGGGGTTTTTTTATTTACTACGCGAAAAATATTTAAGTTACTGGTTTCCTAACAATACAATGTTAATCTAACCCTAAATCTCTTTACTTTATTATTATTTTAAATTCAAAAATTCAACTTTTATTACTTTAAAAGGCGTGAAAACTCTCACCATTTTATCTTAATTTAATTTTACTTTTTGTTCCCTTTTTTACACAGAACTATTCATTCTTTAATAACTCTTGTGAGTGAAAACCTTTGATTTTAATTATTTCTCCCTTTTTAGGGTGTGTGAAATTTGACACTTGAGCTAACTTTTTTATTTTCAATAATTCGACTTTTTCTTATATAACCTTTTATTTTCGTCTACTTATGTAGATTCCAAAAATATCTGACTTTTTCAGTTTCGAGTTAAATTGAACTTTTCCCTTAACTTTAACCCCTGTTTACTTTGGTAGTGTTACCTTTTATGATTTGAAATTCACACGGCCGTAACTCACGCGTTTAGCGCTACGTATTAAACCATAAAAACCACAAATGCATAAAATTCCTGGATTCCTTTATTCCCCTAAAACTCAGCTACTTTCAGGCTAAGTCAGATTTCCTTTCTTGACGTGTCCTAGATCAAGGTTCATCTTGGGAGATAAGCCTTGCTCTGATTTAACTTGTATTTTCGACCTACAATTTACACTCACCGAAGTCCGGCCTTGAAAACATCGAATTTTATAATTTAATATAAAAACCGATTTTTCCCGCCTTACAACGGCTAATATCCGTTGTAATATATATATATATATATATATATATATATATATATATATATATATCTGATCATCATCAGAATGGTCAAAAATATCAACAAGTTAAGACGAGTTGTTAGCTGCCGTTGTAAGACGAAGGCGTAAAAGAAAGATAGGCATACACCAAGACAACACTGGATTCATCCTTATTGGAAGAGCAATGTACAATCAAGCAATTTGTAGTGACAAAAGAGTTGGAGCTACCTTTTGCATTACATTTTTCAGCGAGTACCCACCATGCCATGTCCTGCACGTTTCTGTTGCCATACGATTATAAATTATAATTATATAGCACAGGAAACTCTTCCACAGCCTGAACAAAGGCTACGTTTGCACGGTAATTATCCAATTTAGACATTAGATGTGCAATACCATAGTAATACTGTTCAAAATTTAATGGAAGACAAATCAACCCTGAACTAACTACTGACTAAACATACCAAACGGCGTAACGTAGGCCAGAGAGTGGTATCTGATCAAGGGTCGGCTCGAAATGAGTGTGGCATGCGCCACCAAACATCGACCGATCGGTGTTCGAGTGGCAGGTGCGTGGCGCAGAAGATGCGACACACCACTGCCACTTCAGTGTGTAGGATCCCATTTAAAAGTATTGGTTGGTTTTCGAGTGGCGTGCAGGCACTTGATACCTGCAGCGAGGTGCATGCTACGCCACTTCAGTGTGTACACCTTTGGACTAAATAAAAAAAGCTATAATAATAATTCGATCAGCTAGCTGAACCGATAAAGTTTGTTAAGCGAATGACGAAAATTAAGTTTATATTTTTTTTGGGTTTCAATCATTTAAAATTGGGTTTAAAAATTGGTTTACTCAAGAAGGCAGTAAACAGCTGATACATTTTGTGAAAATTTACTATGTGACCTAAAAAATTTTGAATTTTGTACGGTAAATTTAACTCAATTATTATTATTAATAGTTGTTTAAGTAAAACAGTTTTGTATTGAATTGTTGTAACATTGTCACTAAAACAATACAATCTTTGTTTTATAAGCATCTTTATATATAATACGTGAAGCCGTTTTTTGTAAACACAACTCCTCCCTTATTTCTGGACCAATTGTAATGTTTTAGGTTTCAAAAAATTCGTCTCATTTCGTAGTTTTGCAATAAGGTTTTAGATGTCAAAAATTCTTTTCCTTAATGGCGTGAGCTAATCTCAAAGGTCGGGTTTTCCCCATAAGATTAACATGGAAAATATTTAAAAACCATTTCTATACAAAACAGCTGTTTATAATAAGAAACAAACTAATCCAGCTGATTTCGTGGTTGTAAATAAAGATGATTACAGTATTCAGAAGGTTATAAAAACATTTTAATACAAAACAGCTGTTTAGGAAACTAACTAATTAATACAGCTGCTTTGTGGAAGTAAATATTGATTTTTATAAGGGAGGAAATGAATTATTTATTCAAATTATAAAATTTACGAACTAATTTATTTTGAACATTTAACATTATTTACCATCTTAGTTTAGAGGTTATTATTTATAACTTTTTTGTTAGGTTTTTGATTAAGTGTAGACCTGAGCCTTACTGGTTCTTTTAACCTTTATTATTACTGCTGTTATAAAATATAAGAAATAATTTGATTTGAACATTTAACATTATTTACCATCTTAGTTTTGAGGTTATTATTAATCCTACACTTTTATTATAAATAAAACATAACATATGTTTTTAGAAGGTCGCACCGGGGGTTGGCGTGCGGAGCACGCAGGGGTCTCCCCTAGTACCTTTGTAATAAAATAAAACCTACAATTACAGAATGTCTCAAACCCTACTTTAGTAATTGCTTCTATTGTCATCACATTACTATGTGACTTTTTTTTAGTAAAATCGGAAGTTTTTTGTAATATAAGTTGAAAATGTAAATGTCTGCCATTTTGAAAAGGAAAGAGATAATGGTTTAGTCATAATAAGGCTTAGCAAGGGAAATATTTTAACAAAAATGTTATTTAAATTCATTTTTTTAATATCACTTTTGAAGTAAACATTACATACAGAAACATGGTAAAGGAAACAAAATATACCTACTAATGGTTATATAAAGTTTTACGTTTATTTTGACCCAAGGATCCTGAATTTTGTGCATATACATTGGTCACTGTAAACTCCTTCCACTTATTTCAATACTTTACCAACAAAGTTCTCCATCCTCAATAAGTCAACGTATCCTCTTACTTAAGTACACTGTTGTCACACCGTCTTAGCAACGGATATGAGTTGAGGATACTTCCATTAACCTACATAAACTGAACCCTAACCTACACCACCCTGGGTAATGCTGCTGTTGTCCCTAAATGGCGTACTATAATGTTCGGTCGAATTTCAGTAACTATCTAATTAACCAATCCTGGTAGCATTGAAAGCCAGTCATTACATTATTAGAGCTGCACGATCTACATAAACTAAAGCTAGCGTAATATGGGTAATGTTAATCTAAATGTATTTTATAGGGGTAACTTAAATGATGGGATTTCTGCTGTTACTAATTGTTTAGCTCTGTTATTCAAATAGTTCAACAATAACAATATAACTTAAACAAAATTACTAAAATAATATTAATATTTAACAAAACATATTATTTATTACATTGATAAAAAATTCTGTATATGACCTAAATTCATTATTCACAATTATTTTACGGTATTTGTTAATATAAAAAGTTTTCCAAGCGTCCATGTGTTGGGTTTAGTAACATTTTTCAACAGTTTAGAATTTAACATTTTAAAATGATTTTCATCTAGACAATGCTTAGCCATAGCAGATTTATCAGGGCTATTATATTTTAAATGAGAAAAGTGTTCTTTACCTCGTATTTTATTGCGGTTTTTAATGGGTATTCCAAAGATTGAATAGACAACATAGTAAGAAAATAAAACGCTGAATAGCTGCCTTCGTGTACGAAATATATTAAGGTGCGTATACACTCTCGCGCCGTGCAACCTGCGTGGTGTGCGCGCCGCGCGTTCGCGGTTCGTTGGAAGCGTTGATTTCAACGAACCTCCGGCGATCCAAGGAAAACCCGCGATCATTCTGACTTAGAGAACCTGCTGTAGAAAATTGGGCCTCACATTTCTAAACAGGACACTTATTTCCGCACTGTAATTTCCGCTCAAGACAGGGGTGTAAATAAATTATACGTACCTTTTTCTATACGCTATATTGCTGGTAGTAATCACAGGCCTCAAAGTTGGGTTTTAATTTAAACAAATGTGAAATGGGCCTGAAGTTAAAATAGCTTCGGTTGTTATAAATAATGTAATTTTAAGATCGTTGTACAGGCTAGCTATACATTAAAATAAAGAATACTTGAAATAATAAAGAAGTAATTGATGATAAATATTTTTATTAAACTAAAGAATATTAAAATTCACAATCTGTTGGCCAGTTATTTATTGAAATTGAATTTACTTTCTGAATTCAGGATAGACATAAAATATCGAATATATACAAAAGGGTTTCTTAAAACTAATAGCAAACTGATGAATGATTTTGATGATAATGAGAAATTTGTTACATATACCCTGTATAGTAGAAGTGTATAAAGGTGTATAAAACGCATGGTTAAATTATCCACGGAGACTCAAATTATAATGTTATGTTATTTGTAGAGCCCCGTTCTTTTACAGTTAATTTAAAAATGAGATCACTCAACTCCAAATATCAAAATATAATCTCTTTCCATCGATAGTTCTCCATTTAAACTCCTTTTATCCTTAAAATTAATTGCATTACTATTCAATTTAATAGGATTAAATAGCAGACAAGTGGATGAGAAAACGTACCTCACCAAGTACAATTCCCTTGATTAAAATCCACTCTGGCAAAAAGAAAATAACCGTCTTCTTGGAGATCATCCCTATTGAAATAAATGAAATTGCTTGGAATCGCTACTGAGCATAATATTTCAAGCTTATAGGAGTTACTCGTTATTAGAAAATAATGAGCCACCCTGAAGGCAAGACTCGTTTGTGTCTGTATCCTGTCCGACGTCGTACAATATCCAGGAACAAGTATGACAACAATAAAAACTATACTTTATAAAACAACGGTTTTTATTAATTACCAGGGGAAACCCTTGCGTGCTCCACACGCCAACCTAGTTGGAACCTTCAATACACAAATTTATATTATGTTTTCTTTATAACAAAGATGTAAGATTAGTGATAACCCCAAAGCTAAGATGGTAAATAATGTTAAATGTTCAAATCAAATTATTTCGTATATTTTCGAACAGCAGTTATAATAATGATTAAAAGAACCAGCAAGGCTCAGGTCAACACTTTAAAACCCTAACCTAAAAGCTAGAAATACAAAAATAATTGCATCAAATTTTGAAATCAGCTGTTAATGGAAATATTGGAGCAAACACCTATATTATCTGTTATTGTATTCAATCGGTTGCCTATGGTAATACAGTAAATAAATGTAAATACATGTCAATGTGTTGGTTTATTATTCTAGGCCTAACCTAAGATTTTTTCCCGCCTAAATTTACAAATATTGAATTAAAAAAGGTTTTTATCGAAATGAATTATAGCCTATGTTACTCAGAGATAGTGTAGCTTTTTATTAGTAAAACTATTTTTTCAATCGGTTCAGTAGTTCCAGAGATTAACCCCTACATACAAACAAACAAATTTCACGACTTTAAAATAGGTATTAGTATAGACAAAAAGATGACTTTCCATTATTAACTTAAAAGAAGAATGGAAATTTCAAATCTTAAAGTGCAAGTTACTTTAGATGATGAAGTACGCTTTAATTGCATTTGACAGTTAGTTCTTTGTATATACTTCTTTCTTGTCTTTTTCTAACAAATCTTTTTTTTATCGTATGAATTGAGTTTCTTTTCGCTAGCAATAAGGCCAAATAAAAAATTACATTATATGACAACATTACGTTAACTGACATAGTTCAATATAGTTCAAGTATGACAATTTGAACCGGCAATAAACTTATAAGAGCAAATATTACTGTATACATAAGTTTCTAAAAGGAAAATGTAATATTCACAAAATGTTGATAGTGAAAATTTAACAAGTTATTGCAGGTAGTAAATTTTAAAATGACAAAAACCGATAGTAGATTAGGTCTAGTTTACTTCTTCGGAGAGCACAGAATAATTACCGTGAATAATTAATTTGAAAGATAAATCGTAATTTACAATATTGAAGTATAGGTTTCATTTTGTATTGTAATACTAGTAATACAATACAAAGTCTGTATTACTAGTCTAGATGAACTTCCTAGAAATACTTACAGCAATCCAATATAATACAACGATTACCAAGAATTAATTTTAATACTTGTAATACAAAAAAAAATTTAATTCATAAAATTGATGAACATTGTGGGTAACAATTTAAAGTGTTTCCACAACAATTCAACAACAGCAAAATTCTCGCACCTTCTCTCATTTTTGTTGCTTTAATAATCAAATTATGATATAAATCTAGTGAATCGGGAGTGAATTGTACAAGGCCGCTTGAGGAAAATGTGCAGATATAAGACCACACTATACTTTAAGACATGTATCAGGAAGCTGAGTTATAGCAAAACCCAGAATGTAGAGCATTGGTAAATTTCTTATTGTATTTTCAGAAAAATAGCTTCTATCCCACAAAAGTTACATTATCTCAGCAACTATAAGTGATATCTAAAGAGTTCCTTTATTATTCTTTAAATAATTCGACCAGGCAGCTGAACCGCTAACGTGAGTTAAGCGAATTTCCAAAATTAAGTTCTTGTTTTAGGGTTTCTACCCACTATTTGGGCAATGGATCTACTCACGTAGGCGCTGATTAGTAGAATTTGTTGCACCTAATCCTCCTGCTTCGACTCACGCACATGTACCTTGCGGCCTCGGGTTATGGAGTGCTTCGCTTCGCTCGCAGCGTAAAAACTCGGCCTTGGACATCGAATAAGAAGGATACGTGGATTTGAACGGGATACTGGTATGGTATTTTACGTTTTGATCGATTCTGGGCGAAGCAAGCGAGCTATAAGGTCGTATGAAAAAACAAAATGTGCAGAATAATATCCTACATTTATTTCTTTAGATAAAATCCCCAAAACGTTTCATTCAAGTATTAAAACAATCTGAAGACGTAGTTACTTCCTGACAAAAATATGCTTCCGGTTCTTAAATTTGTTTGTGCCAACTTACTATTCCGAGCGGCTTAGACAACGAACGTGTGTATCAAATTTGAACCAAATCGGACTTAAAATGCGGCCGTCAGAGTGCAAAGATATATATATAGTATATCATTTTTAATGACACAATAAAATGTGTTCTGTGGACCATGATTGATACACATTTACTAATCCCGACCTTAGGTCTCACCAAGATTCACTGCAATGTCTTATACTAATTATTTACCTTAAGTCCGTCTTGTGACTCCTTGTCGTTTAGTTTATGACGACATGTTTCGGAGCCGTATCTCCATCATCTGGTCATCCCTCTGGTGAGTTCGTCGAATTTTAAAAACATTACAATTTTATAAACACACACATTTACACACGCACACTAACACACAAACACAGTTCGTCATACGAATAAATACAAGAAAATAATCATGCAATGCAATATCTTATATTTCATATTGAAATTGGCTGAAAACAGATAGGGTGATGTTTTTATATTTTCTAGCAAAAATATATTTGTAAAACATTTTTTTCATTCGAAACAGTTTTTCTTAGTGCAAATTCATAAAAGTAATAAAATGTTCTTTTTTTTTTAATAAAATTCCTTATTTAAAATGTGCTCACTGGTTTAGTCTTTAAAAAAAATATTGTGTTATTTTACGTAGTATTTGAGAATGTAACTTGAACTTGCTTTATTTAACATGGCGAATATAGGACAACCCAGCTTTAATATTTATTTATTAAAAATCTAAAAATTTATCAATTAGAAGGTTGGCAATATTTTAGTTTAAATTGAAATATACGAACTCTTAAGAACGTAATTTATAGAAAATGTAGCTATGTGCAGTTGGTATGTTTTAGTCTGACGCTGTGGACATGTGATTTCTTATTTAAAGTTAATTTACTATTTATGGTAGTGCAGCCTTACAACTGGGAAAGCATTGTTTAGTTGTATGCAGTCTCTAACGTAATTTATACTGAAGCCACTGATATTTTATCCCCTTCGTAACTATTAAAATTGTATAATCAAACCATTACTTCCATTGCTTATTGCTCCTTACTGTTAATTCTACAAGCAGCGTATATATGTTAACCTCTTAAACCATTTAGAAGCCAAGTCGCGTTCAGTACACTTCAATCACAAGACCACGTGACATGAGCAAACACACCCAAACTTTACTCAACCGACTCACGTATTTGCTAAGTTAGGCTGACTTGGTTATTTCCCCGTGAATTACTTCCTAACTGAAACTTTAAAAGCGGACTAATGTAGTATATATACTATTGTATCTGCTGCCTCTCCTAATTGTTCGTGCCTATAATACGTGCCTACTTTATTTAGCCAATTTACAAGATAATTAACCATACTTTCTTAAAATTTTGAAAAGAAAGAATTAAAAGAACGAAGAAAATGTTGGTCATAATCACTACTGCAGGCTACATATTTTAAATTAAATTTTTTAAACATACTTTGTTACTGATAAAGAAATAAAGACTGGAAAATAGTTATTTGTGTATCTAGGGTGCAAAGTAGAGTTTGTAGCACGAGGCAAACATTTCGACAAAGTTTATCGAGTGTGACAAATTAAACTTTTCACCCGTGATACCCGCAACGTTTTTCCTACAGCAACATTTTCAATTACTGTTTTAGTTTTTAAAAAGATCTGTTTTACAGAGGTTAGTTCCATAACAATATAAATTTTAAAACCATAGACTACATCAGCTGTTTACTTTCCTTACAGTGCGCAAAGTAAACAGCTGGAATGCGAAAATTATTACTTCACCGTACGCTAGCTGTTTAGCCGTGCGGTAAAGTAAAACTAGGTATGCAATGCAGTTGTCTGCTTGCAATATTGAGCAGAGCAAGTATTTTTTTAATCAATACTTTGGAGAAATATAACCACGAATCGATTTTGCCCTTAAATAATATTCATTTGATATTCATTCGGTTTGTTATTTAAGGTAAACAAACCACTGACTTAAACAAAACAACAATTGCACAGAAAACTACTGAATTTACAAACAGCTGCACAACAACAATTGCACATAAAACTATTGTATTTACAAACAGCTGATAGTAACAGTCTGAACTTAGATGTGATCCTTTTAACAGCTGTATAATCAACACACAGTAAATAAACCAAATAAAACATTTCTTCTATTAAAATAACATTGTAACTTTAAAGGTCCGTAGGGCAAAACCCTGACGTCCGATTTGGACCATTTCCGATTTATACCTTCCCATAGTTGGTTACTATGACCGTACCAAATTTCGTGCGGATCACTTCAGCCGTTCAGGAGGAGTACGTGGAAATAACAAGCCAGAGTGTAATATAAGAGGTATAATTACTTGACGCTGAACACATGCATTTTAGTTAGCGCATTCCTACGAGTGTGAAAAAAATGCACTTTACTAAACAGCTGTAGGAGAAAGATATTTTCAAGTCGTGCTACCTCCAGACCATGGTATAATTTAACTGTAATATCTCCTTTCCTTTGAACTTAACGCACGTCTCTGCCTTGTCATACGATATGCTTCTGTCTAATAAAATGTACCTCTTAATAAAACTTAATCTGAATTACTCTGACTCTGCAACACTCAATCTTTAAATCTGCTTTAACATCAAATGAAGGCAAGTTGATGTTCTGGATTATATCTATATTGCTGAGATAAGTCCATGGTTTTTCTTAAAACAAACTTGTTATTTTTTAAGAAAGAGAACGATTATTTTAATTTGAATTATGTGGAAACTATTATAAAGTCAATTTTGGACTTTTTATTTAAAATAAAGCCGTTAATATTAAAATCAAATTATGAATTTGATTTATTCTTTATTTGTATAAACATGACTGATTCACAATCAAGGTACAACCAAAACTGTGAAAGCTAGATCCTTAACATTTTCAGATTACCTTTTTAAATCTATGTTGAAGTGCACTACGAAAGATATTTAAAACATTGATTTTAATGGTTGAAAAATTTCAAAATACGGCAATTCACTCCGGGCCAGAAAATCAGCTGATTTAATCAAAAGATTTACAACAAAATTCTATATTATGGAATATTCTGAACAAACAAACGTTTGTTGGATTTATTTACATTCCTTACCAAAGCAACCAATTTAGAAAATTCACAAAATTAGTTAATTATCTTTCGCAACCAACAGTTTTTAGGTTAGCCTGAAGAAATAAAAACAAAAAATAAACGAAATAGACTTACTGTATTATAATTCAAACATCTGTTGCTACATATTACAAATAAAACAGTTGATTTGGAAGAGCTTATCCAAATTTTAGGTTAGGCCTGTACTGAAACAGGGGGGGGGGGGTAGTTTAAATATATTTACCCTAGTTCTGGCTTCTGGTCTTAAATCTACGTCTATTACAAGCCAATAAAATAATATTGCCTATTTCGTGAATTATAACATTTGTATACATTTGATAATTCCATAAATGTTTACATAAGGAGTGAGTTAGTCTATAGAACATAGAGTTATACCAATCTTGAAGTTCTTTAAAAGAGAAGAATGCTAAAAATATTAAAAGTGTCCATATTTTTCCCACAACAAACAAGGTCCTGACATTCTTTGCCTCCAACGCAATATGCGACACTCTTAACTCTCTGAGCAAGATAAATAATTCAGCCAACTGCGCGAGAACAAGATAGTGGGATGTATACGGACCCAAAACATATATTTATATAAATAAAAATGTAAATGTTCGTTGTACAACATTGTAAATCTCCGACAGTTCTTCACCGATTGCTTTTGAAAGTTTTACACAACATTACATTCGAATACAAGCATTTTGTATATCCTTTTTGAAAGACAGCAGCATCTATTGAAGATAAATACCATCAAATGTATACTAAATATTTAATAAAAATGTAACCGCCGTTCAATATTTACATTAACTATGATAATAACAGTAATCGGCTATTTGCTATAATATTTCCTTTATCAGCTCATATCAATTTTAATACAATTATTTGTATTTCTAATTTTTAGGTTAGGTTTACCTAAATAATGTCATCTGTTGAACGTAAAACAACCTATAGGCCTACAAAATTTAATATTTATTTTTTCGGCAATTTAAGCGCCATAATAAATAATAACAAAATATGTTTAATTTGGTATATAGTAACCAGCTGTTTCCTCTAATATTTTCCTTAAAAGCTGATTTCAAAATTTGAAACAATTATTTTTTATGTTTCTAACTTTTTATGTTAGGTTTTTGTTTAAGTACTAACCTGAGCCTTGCTGGTTCTTTTAAACTTTATTATAAATGCTGTTATAAAATATACGAAATCATTTCATTTGGACATTAAAAATTATTTACAATCAAATCTTTGAGGTTATTATTAATCCTACACCTCTAATATAATAAGACAAGGTGTATATAATAGAAGGTTCCAACGGGGTGAGCTAGCGGACCACGCATTGTTCCTCCTAGTTTATTATAAATCTTGTAGCGAACTTAGTGACCTTTATATTTGTTTAATGTGAATTGTGTTTATATTTTCGTGCATTTATTGTAAAGTTTTATTTTCATGACAATCGCAAAGTATGATGAAATCTCTGCGCAGTTGAAACTGCAATAGCTAAGTAATATTCTTATAAGAAATATTTAAAACAGACCAATAAAAGTAAATACAATAAATATATAAAGAACTAAAAACATTTACTTAACAAAAAGTACGAGTGTTTTACCAGGCAGGGGTCGCACACGGTCTTTCCGACCATTTTATTTTATTTATGCCCATCCTAACGCGAAGTATATTATGCCTCCGCCCTCCCTGTACCTTCAAATTGTGTTGTAAACACTGCAATCACAATGTTTCCTCTCTCTTACCATTTCAGTTGATGAATAGCGAACTATCCGGTCTTTTTGACCCCTCGCTTTACCTGTGTTTCGTATTGTTAAACAGTGTTAAATACACATAAAGTCTTTTCAACCATTTTACTTTCTCACTATACTATCGTATAGAGAAAGTAGTATAGTAATCGCAAAAAAATCGATGTTGAGATTGTTGCGGAAATATCCGTTTTGGGACCCCCTGAGTCCAAAAAAGAGGTTTTTACAAAATGTATGTCTGTATGTACGTCTGTATGTCTGTATATATGTCTGTATGTATACAAAGCTAGAGCGAAAACTATTCGATCGATTTCAAACAAATTTGTACCAGACATGTCAAGTAGGCCTGTACAGATGCACGAAAAACGGTTTTGAAATTTTTTGAAAAACAATCCACTTCTTGGCAAAAAAAAACCCAAAAAATCAGTTATTATTTTTTTTATAAAAAATAAAACACCGCAACTTTCTAAAAATTCTCGTTTAGCAAATAATAATAACTGATTTTGGGGGGTTTTGGCCATAAAGGGGTTGTTTTACAAAACCTTTTTTCGTGCATCTTATACAGGCCTAATTGGCGTGTTTGGTGCAAATTTGTTCGAAATCGATCGAATAGTTTTCTCTCTAGCTAATAATAATATTTATTAGTTAATCTCCTAGTTTAAAATCACCTCTCCTACCCCTCCTACAATTATGAAGTCACTGTGAATCTGTATAATAATTTAAATATCTCTGTGAGACAGCATTTGCCAGTTTCTGGTACCGTTTATTATTTTATTTATGCCCATCCTTACGCGAAGTATATTATGCTTTCACCCTCCCTGTACCTCCAAATTGAGTCGTCCACGCTCCTATCACACTGTTTCCTCTTACTTTACAATTTCAATTAATGAATAGCGAACTATCGTACTACTTGTTCTACGTATGACACCTCGTACTACTTGTTTTTTGTCTTTAAACAGTATAGAGTAGTCTTATTTATTTGACATTTGTTTTAATTCTGTGTGTTTCTTGTGTACATTTTTAAGTTCTGCTAGTATTTCAAATTGTTATTTACTTTTAGGCATCATCGAAAAAGAAGAAAGGCGACGGGACGAAAGTTTTGAGAATAATGGAACAAAACGGAGACAGCTTTTATCGTCGAAAGGCTTTTTGAACGTATTGACAATTTTGTATCGATAAATTATATTTTTGATAATCTTTTATCGTATTATTGACTGCCGGTCGAAAAGACCGTGCGCGCGACCACTGCCGGATTTTGAAATAAAAATATCATAAATTAAATTGTTGAGAAAATGGATTAAACTTTATTGTAGGGTAATATAAATATAACTTTCCTATTTATTATTGACTTCCATAGGAAATGTGAGCTACTTCAGTGACCCTTGTAATAAGACCTAAGGTCGGAAGTAGTATAAGAACACCGATCATGATCCCCAGAACACGTTTTGGGGTGTCATTATAAATTGTGTATATAATATATTATATGTGTGTGAGAGGGTGTGTGTGTACGAGGGTGTACGTCCGTGTGTTCACGCTCTAACGATCGCATTTTAAGTCCGATTTAGTCCAACTTTGGTACGTTGGTTGTCTAAGTCGCTCGGACGAGTTCGTTAAAAAATTCCGTTTTTTGAACAGAAGTAACTATATTTTTATACTTTTTGTACGAGAACGTTTTTGGGGGATTATCTAACAAAATAAATGTAGGATATTACTGTGCCCATTTTGTTTTTTGTTTTTTTTTTACAAGACCTTATAGCTCGCTTGTTTCCTCCAAAATCGATCAAAACGTAAAATACCAAAAACGTACCCGGTTCGAATCCACGTAATGGATTTTACCGTGGAAGCATCTTCTGATCCGAGACCAACGCCCGAGCCGGTACGCTGCGAGCGAAGCGAAAGTCAAAGCCGAGGTGCAAACTCGTAAAGGGAGTTTTTCCGATGCGAGTGAAAACGAAGGAGCGCTTGAGTCAAAGCTGGAGATTTATTTGGAAACAAGTTCTACAAATATATTTCGAACTCAGAGGCAGCTATATAGCGCCTTCGTGAGTAGATCAACTTCCCAAATACATAAACACTATAAAACTTAATTTTGGAAATTCGCTCAACTCACGTCAGCGGTTCAACTGCGTGGTCGAATTATTATAATTTTGAAATAACATTAGAGGTTTTTTTCAGAAATTTTTTTAAAATATCTTGAACAACTAATTTTCTATTTCAAGTAGTCATTATAATCTTTAAATTGTATATAAAGTTCTTACATTGCATTTGAACCCTTCCAAGAGAGCTTACTGTTTTTGGTCATTAGTTTTCCTTTACCAGACAAATTCTTGCGTGGGTCGTTAGCTCTATTGTTTGTTTACTGGATTGAGTCCAGCCCCGTGGATTAACCAGAACTCAGTGTAACTATTTATCTTTGCTTGAAGTAATTACATTCAATAGTTGCTGGATGTGGTTTGTCTCATAATGTAGGATGGTTTCTTAACTATACCACAATAAATATTTGCTAATATTCGTATCTGTAGCAATATACATATAAATAAAAAATAAGTGACTGCCTGTGATTTCAAAATAGAAGCTTTGTCTAAGCTCATGTTATGGTTCTTCGCACATTACCAAAACCTAACAAACATTTATATATTTATGAAATGAAAACTTCTACAGGCGTATTTATAAGAGCAGTTATAATAAAGGTTAGAAGAACCAGCAAGGCTCAGGTCTACTCTTTCATAAAAACCTAATCTACAAGTTATAAATACAAATAATAATTGCTTCAAGGTTTAAAATCAGCTGTTAATGGAAATATTAAAGCAAACAGCTGATTACTGTATCAACAATAAACATATTTATTTATTTAAATTAATTAAATTACAAGTGAAAAAACATAGACCCACACCGGGAGTTGAACCCGGGACCTGGGTTTCCGTCCTGACGCTCTAACCATCTGAGCTACCCTGATATCTACCGATATTGGTCGACGTTATCTCACTTGTACGGTTTTTACTGCAAATTTAATTAAATATCCCTTGCTGAGGAAGTGTGTAAGCAGAAAAAAACAAAAAAATAATTTATTTATTATTTAGTAATGCTCTCCCATTGCAATGAAAACCTATAGGCGCACCGAGTCCAAAAAAATGTTGCTGGCGGTGAATTGGATTTTACCGTCACGCTCTATTCCGTCACTTTCTACTATGTACGTAAAACATATGTGTACATAGCAGAGTATATAGTTTCTTAGTAATACCTCTGAAATGGACATTGTGCTTAATCATTTTGTAATTTGTGTTAAAATAGTTTACTTGGCAATACCTCTGAAATGGATATTGTGCTTCCTCATTTCGTAAATTGTTTTAAAATAATTTACTTTGTAATTCCTGTGAAATGGACATTGTGCTTCTCACTTTTTAGTTTGTGTTTTTTATCTTGTCACATTTTAAAATTTAAATCTAAAAATGTGTAAATAACATAAACAAGATTGTCTATATTCATGACAGAGGACTGCTTACTTTTTGTCTGTTTGTCTTGGCTAATGTTCGGAATGGCTGAACCGATTTCGACGAAATTTTCAATAAGATGTAGATTACTTTTCAGAGAATATGTTAGGCTAATTTTTATTCCGAAAATGTTAAAAATTCCTGTTAAACAATTCAAAAATGTAAAAATTATGGACAAAATTAGAGATTTTGTGAACAGATGTTGTTTACCTAAGTCTTACATCATGTACTGGTCACTTCTACCCCCACCATCCAACTTAAATCTAAGTGCCTCTGTCCTAACCAATCAGAACTTCCGTAAAAATTGTGGTTTCCATTGGCATCACCATATGTCACTGTAGGGGTTGTCAAGCGAAGCGAGCACGGGCAGAGTCCCTAGTTATTAATAAATCAACTCCTATAAAACCGCGTGTACGTGGAGTAACATTTAAAGAATAAATAAATATTCGTTTAAATTAATAATATAACAGCTGATTTCACCCAGCATCTGTAATACGCAAACAAAAACTAGCGTAGATTAAACTTTTGGAATATGTTTACAACTTCAATCAATAATATAGAATATAATATTAATAACTTCTAAATCATTTGATCCATCAATATGAAATAAAAGGCAATTCAATATAATATTTTTATCTTTCTTTTAATATATACAATAATATACATAAACACAAAATCTTAACAAATATTCCTACAGTTTGTAGCGTTTGTAGAAACGTATATCCAAGTATCTAGTCATTTTTTGAATTCGCGCGCCAAGGCCTATTCAGTTGGCAACATTGTAGGTAAGTCCAGTCTGCCACTCTCTCATCAGCTGTTAGCTGTTGGAAGCGTACTAGGTCGGCCGTTTTTGCTTATTCATTCTTCTGCTGTGGCCTGACTATGTAATGCAAAGGGACAACACGTTCTACTTTAGACTAACCGAAGCTATTTATATGTAATACCGTCTTGGTAATAATTAAACCATCAGTGAGCTTGTTTTATTTAATATGCGTTAGTGAGTGGTTTTAAGTTTTCTTGTGACGTGTTTTACGGCGTTTCTTGCCAAATTTGTCTGACCTTGCCTAAGGCCTATTTCGTTACTAATCATGTCTACCGGCTAAGTTATCCATCTATCTTCTACCAGGTAATGTTCAAACCTAAATTACACCCTGAGTTAGCTATAATAATATGTTTTGTGTGAATTTAACTGTAACATTTATTCTACACTTGGTAAGTATATTTTGTGTCATATCTTAACTTTTTTATAGCCTATATTTTACATAGCCTATCTGTTTTACTTTACATAAAACAAGCCTTAAACTGTTTGCTTTATAAGATTTAGAAGCCTTTTAAGCCTTATAAAGGTGTAATAGTGTGTATTAAAAGCTCTGTTTTAAATATTTCTTTGTAAGCCTATAAATTAGAATACAGTTCTATACACGAGGCTAAATTACAGTTTCATACAGGAAAATATATACAGTTCTATACACGAGGTTAATTTACAGTTTCATACATGAAATAGTTATGCAACTTTATACATGTTTTTAGCCATGTACTAAAACATGTGTTTTTTTTCTTATAGTGAACATCACTGGTTCAAGTTTTACATGGGTTAATCATCCTACAAGTTTTGTCTTCCATCTTCGAACAATAACAACCAGCTAATATGAAAACTTTCTGAGTGTTGCTAGAATTTTTGAACTGTCTGTTACTTAAAATATGATATCTAAATAATAAAGGCTTACATAGTTGAAAAAGGCTACAGTAATATTTTTTTTATATAATAATAATTGGGTGGTGCAGCTATAGCATATTTCGGACCTTAGCCCTCAGGGCTCTATATTAGAAAATCTACTTACCTTTTTTTTTTAAATAGAGAGACGTCTCATAATTTTTTTTTATTAATTAATTTTTACCTAGTATTAAGTTTGGCCATAGATATAAAATTATTATCAAATCCATGGTGAATGTATTCAATTTTGTAAATTTGTAAACACTACTAGTTCGTAATTTTGTATTTTTTTTTTTATTGTAAACAGGGAGGGTTTTTCAAATTTTATTTTGGGGAGGGTTTTTCTTTTTGAACTTAATTAATTAATATATATATTTTGTAAACTTTTTCTTTGAAAATCAATTGTACTTAAGGGCATGTCAATTTAAAATTTTATTACTTAAGGGCGTATAATCTTTTGTATTTTTAATTAAAAATAATATTTTAATAAACAAATTGTTTATTTAGCGAATTGTATTTGTTTGGCATTTCCTGTGAATAGCTAATTCAGGTGTTTCTTGAAAAACTTTCCAAAATAAGGTAAGGCTACAGTTTATTATCCTTAGAAGGATTTATCATCTTTTTTTTATGTATGTACCATCCTATTTTTGACTCAGTACGCTTTCCGTTTTGTTTGTTCCCTTTGAGGATGGTACATATTTTGTTAGATCAGAGCGTGGTTAACGTCCAATTAAAATTGTTAACTGCTACAAGTTTTATAGTCCCTATACTAGTACACTTTTAACGAGTTAAAAATTCCCGTCTGCATAGTTAGGAAGGATTAGATAAAGTGTGTTGTTTAAATAGTATTTTGTATGAATGATGTATTTCTGATGTGTATCTAATTAATCCGCCTGTGATTTTTCATAAGGATTTACAAGTTTAAATATAATCTCTTGTCTGCTAAGTTTTTCCGCTAATACTGTGTTTCACAGATTAAAAATAACACTATAGAAAATGTGTTAAACAAAGTATAACATCTTTAGAATTAGGTTTCCTGCTAGCATCAAGGAAGGGCATAAATACATTTTGTAAATTGTCCTACTTTAGCAATATATGTTTAGTGTAATACAATATTGAAATATTAAACATAAATTTGAATATACTGGACAAGAACGTGGTTAGAAATTTAGGTAACCCAATCTGAGAGGACTTACGTATTTAGTCTTGGTTTTCACGAAGTCTTTAAAATGTAAAGGGTAATATGAGACGACAGACAAGTTAGTTAGACACAAAGCTAACGCAAGAAGTTTATGAATAATGTAGAAGGGAAACCTTGTTAGCTGGCTTGTGAATTTAGATTAACTGCTCTGAGATATGTGAGGTTAGACATTTATTCTTTCAGTTCTTCATACACAGAAGGTGAACTTAGTTACATGTATTACTTAAACAATAATAATGTGTGTTTAATTATTCACATGAATGTATTATATTATATTCGGCAAAACTATATAGTAGGCCTACGTACCGTGAGTTCTATATAGAAAAAAACTAATTGATAATCTATAAATAAAAATGTTAATGTTCGTTTGTTCCCGAAAGTTATTCACCGATTACTTTGAAATCCGTACACTACATTACATTTTGAATATAAGCAGGTTTGCATATACTTTTTAAACAGCACCATCTATTGGTCATAAAACGACAATAAATGTACTAAATATCTAACAAAAATCTGATCGCCATTAAATATGTCTACGACTATAATAATAACAGTAATCAGCTGTTTGCTAATATGTCCCCCTGATTTCAAACTTGCAAAAGATTATTTGTAGTTCTTACTTTTATGTTAGGTTTTTGTAAAGAGCGCCATTTTTTACGTGAAAACAACACAAACTATATTAAATATTGTATATGAAAGGGAGCGCCATAATAAATAATTATTCAATATTATGTTTAGTGTTGGTATATCTCCTGTTTGCTCAAATAATTCCATTAACGGCTGATTTCAAAATTAGAAACAATTATTTGTATTTCTAACTTTTAGGTAGAGTTTTGTTTAAGTGTAGTGCTGAGCATTGCTGATTTTGTTTTACCTTTATTATAACTGATAGTATTACAAATACGAAATAATTTGATTTAAACATTTAACATTATTTACCATCTTAGTTTTAAGATTATTATTAATCCTAACCTTTATTGTAAAGAAAACGCAACATATGTGTATAGAAGGGTTGGCATGCGGAGCACCCAGGGGTCTCTCAAACACTGGATTCCACGTTCACCGTGCAGTACAGAGCGCCCATAAGCCATGTTTTCCATACGACAGTCTCAGCTCTAGTAGCCAGCTACAAACATCAACTCACATGCAATGTTCGGTCAGTTGACGCAACCCGCATGACAGTAAACGTGATGTTGCTTGTAATGGTAGTAGGACGTCCACTATCCCGTAAGATCTGTACTGCACGGTTTTCGTGGAATCGAGTGTAGTTATTCATAAAACTTCTAAATCAAATTATATTTTTTTTTAGCGAATTACCATTGGATATATGAGCTACTGCAGTGACCCTTATGGTGAGACCTAAGGAGGAGTAGTCAATGAGCACCGATAATGGTTCACAGAACACGTTTTGGGGTGTCATTAAAAATTGTATACATTATGTGTTCGCACTCTAATGGCTAAGTTCCAAATTTGGTTTACACGTTGGTTTATTGATGAACATACTTGTCTGATTGCACCTAAAGGAACCATTCCCATTCATAGGCTTTACGCTAGTGGGTTTCCTTTAGTTGTAATTGTAAAAAAATAAAGAATAACATTCTAACAAACAAAATAAAGTATTTTGACATAACAATGAACATTAAATAACAATGAACATTAAATAACAATGAACA
>JAGFPH010004685.1:85053-101926 GCA_018207615.1 Philaenus spumarius
TGAACATTAAATAACAATGAACATTAAATAACAATGAACATTAAATACAATGAACATTATATAGCAATGAACATACAAATAAAGTCTTTTATGCACACAAAAAAAAATTCATTGTTATCTTTGTTGGAAAATAAATAATAGGATATTATTTTGAACATTAAATTTTGTTTAACGACCTTATATCGCTTGTCTGGTTCCCCCAAAATCTACCAAGACGTAAAATACCGGAAAAGTACTCGGTTCCCACGAGGGGATTCTACACCATTCTGTTATGTGGCCGATGGCCGAGATGGAAAATAGCGAAGCGAAGCAACTTTGGGGTTTCGAGTCCTGCGATGAACTGTTTAAGAGTGTAGTTTAATAATTAATGTTTAATGTTTATTTGTAAGTGCTTAATGCATTTGTTAAGTTGGGATACATGTGTTTCTGTCGATTTGTGTGTATGGTAGTTATGGAATTATATGTGTGGTATGTGAGTATGTGTGCAAGCAGTTGTGCGAGTTTGGATATAGATTTTTGATTTAATTTTGTGAAGGGAGGACTGTTAGATACACCACCGCAGGAGTAGCCGTAATATGTTAAGAGTTAAGTATAAAGGTAGACTAGTTATTTTGTATTTATTTCAGTATTTTATTATTTTTATTTGTTTATAGTTTAGTTTTTTTTTTCACGCTAACCATCTAATACTGGAAGTGATGGTTAGTTATTTCCCAAAAAGCTAAACTTCCTAGGCCACAAGGTCGAGGTGCAAACTCGTAAAGCGAGTTTTTCCGCTGCCAGCAGAAGGAAGCGACGCGTAAGCCGGCGTTGGAGGCTGAGGTTTAAACGATTATATACATTATCTAAATATTATATATTTCGTATACGTAGGAATGTTCAGCGCCTTCTTGAGTATGCCAAGTTCCCAAATAATTGGTAGAATCCGCGAAAAATATAAACTACATTTGTTTAATTCGCTAAACTCACGTCAGAGGTTCAACTGCTTGATAGAACTAGTTTTTATATGAAAATTACTTATATTGGCAAATTTTGCAGAGGGAATTTAGACAGATTATTTATTTGCTGGGAAGATAATGAACTTCTACTAAATATAAAAAATGTTGTTTCATCTTATCATGTTGCATAGTATCACATCGTTTAGTTAGAAATTATAAGATTGATTTGCTGTAATTAAATAGGCAAAGGACCTGCTTACTAGGTTCAAGGATTTGTGGTTTTTATGTAACAACTAGCTGACCCGTACGGCGTTACCCGTGGTGGTTGGTATTTTCAGTCTTTTTAACGTAATTGTATTCTTTTTAAGTGTTCAGTCAGTGAGTGGTATTTGGCTTTTTTATATATAGATCTTAAATACTAAAAGCACTATTGTCATAATAATAAAAGATCTGAAATTATTATTTTAGTAAATTGATCCCCCAAACCCCTCCTAAAATTTCGAAATTTTTCATACCCTTTCTTAGTGAGCACCTATGGCCCTAGAGGAAGCTACATACCAAATTTCATTCCAATCTGTTCGGTAGTTTTGAAGAAATCGTGATTTAATAACTTTGATCCACCCAAACCCCCCTAAAATTTGAATTTTTTTAAACCCTTTCTTAGCGAGCGCCCATGGCCCTAGAGGAAGCTACATACCGAATTTCATTCCAATCTGTTCGGTAATTTTGGAGAAATCGTGATTTAGTAATTTTTACCCCCCAACCACTCCTAAAATTTTCAATTTTTTAAATCCTTTTTTTAGTGACCACTTATGGCCCTAGAGGAAGCTACATACCAAATTTCATTCCAATCCGTTCTGTAGTTTTGAAGAAATTGTGATTTAATAACTTTGATCCCCGAACCCCCCTACAAATTCTAATTTTTTCAAACCCTTTCTTAGTAAGCACCTATGGCCCTAGAGGAAGCTACATACCAAATTTCATTCCAATCCGTTCGGTAGTTTTTGAGAAATCGTGATGAGTGTGTCATTGGGTTTTGACTTTTATACATATAGAAGATAGAAGAAGACTAGTAAGCCCCCGTGAAAAATCACATCCAAATTAATTAGATACACATCAGAAATACATCATTTAAAAAAATACTAATTAAAAACAACAGACTTTATTTAGGCCTACCTAACTATGCTGACGGGAATTTTTAACTCGGTAAATGTGTACAATTATAAGAATTATAAAACTGTAGGCCTATTTGTTAAAATTGTGTATTTATATACGTAATTATATAACTAAAGAAAGATCAAAACAGTATCTTTTAATGGCTTTTTATTTTATATTGCTAGATCAAATGATTTAGAAGTTTTAATATTACGGTGAAGAAGTTAATAATGGAATATGTTTATATGTTATACACAGATGTACGAATGTTTCCGAAGTTAGCCGAAAATGTATGTCTTTTTTAAGTATATCAAACACGTATTAACATATGGCATAAAACACACAGGGCCCGACGCTATTAGAAGAGGCGCGACAGCCTCTGAAGCAAATCGATTTTCTCAAGCGACTAGAAGCGATAGCAGTGTGTTTTCAACAGCCGAGATGGATGGTGAGTTGTTAAATAATGAGGTGTTTTCAAGACAACCGATTAGGGAATCAAAACACATACATCACAGGAACAGAGGAACGGTAGACAAGATGTGGACTGAGGTAGCTGCGGCTCTATCAAGTAAAAACCTACACATAACCTCAAACACTCCTGCCCAAACAATGCCTCGTTCTTCCTTAATACGAGAAATAAATGGTGATACTCTCCGTAAACTTCACTCCCTTGACATAGCTCATTTATCCATTCCCTCTTAACTCCCCACTGCAAATTATTTAATTGAATAAGGGGTTGTCACACAGAAGTACAGTACGGCCTACTTTAGACAGCGCCATTGTGCGTCGCGACGCTGTGTGTGTAGCTGTACCCTAACACAGGGGGTCGAAACAACTCCTAAAACAATAAATATTAATTGTTATACTTTCCTTAAAGGTAGATAGCTGAAATTTTGTAAACTTATTTTTTACAAGATACATAGAAAAAGTAAGTTAGATTTGAATTTTGTTGCGTGTTACTAAGGGGTGAAAATGTGATAACAACCACTAAAACAATACAAATAAATTAATTGTTACATTTTCCTTAAAGCTAGTGAGCTGAAAATGTATACTATTATTTTTTACAAAGTACATAGCAAAAATATCATAGGTTGACATTTTGTCGCGTGCTGTTTAGAGGTGAAAATGTAGTAACAAATCCTACGAAAAATGTCGATTGCTATACTTTCCTTAAAGCTAGAGAACTGGAAATTTGTCACTTATTAATTTTCAGGGTTTTATAGGAAATAAAATAAATAATAACGCACTCAATTTAAATAGTTACGTCTAATGGGTGAACTAGGGGATAACAGTCGATTTACAAAAAATAAAAATAAAAGTGCCACACTTCCCATGATTGACACCTTTGTTTCATAAGTGGTAATCTGTTTGCGTTTGCTTCACCACGAGGGTTGAGAGTCTTACGAGCGAAGCGAGGCGGGGGCATAGCACTCTAGTCTAATATAAATAATGTCTGCCCATATTGTGTTAATTACTTAATTCAATAAATTAATCCAATATGTATGTAAATTTTTCTAACTCTCAATAAGAATTTGTTTTACAATAAAAAATTACTATTTTAAAATTCAGAACATTATTGTATCTTATGCAAATATTATTAATTTCCAGCAAATCAAAGTAAAATAAAAGATGCTATCAGTTGAATGGGCTTGGAACATTAAATTACAGTACTTATTTATATTCGACTAATTTTATGGTTTTCTTCAAACTTATATCGGACACCATTTTGGATACAGCTATCGTAGAAACTTTTTATTTGTGCCATTTTTCTTGTTTTAAAGATACATTTAACATGGTGTGTCACATAATGGGTGTTTGCATTAGAAATATTTGAGTCAAACCCCTGGGCCGCCAATTTGAGAAGGGGTTGCAATTTAGTTGCACGTCAAAAGATAGAGTAGTCGACCAACATTTAATTTACTTAACCACATATGCCATCGAAGCCGAAGATACCAGCTAGTAAAACATAAATAGGCTTACATGAATACATAAAGTATTATGTCCTCGAGTCTACTTGTGTGCATATTGAAACAACTGAAAGTTTGAATTGCAATTACTAACGGTAGAATCGGGAAACACAATAGTCATTGAGGGTGTATTTCCAAATGCTCGTTGTTTTGCAATAAAAATCGAAAACAACTTTTTCAACATTAAGCTCACATTTCACCATTGTATTCTGCAAAAACTTGTTTGCTTGTATAAAACGATTGCTCTCTCCACAGTCGGCTTTTAGTTGAAGCGTCGTCAATTAATTACATTGTTGTGTTAATTAAGTTGTATTTGCTTAACTCACTCTCTTTCTGATTGACCTGACAGTCGTAAATTTGCAAAAAATTACTTCGGCTCGCATTAAAATGCCTTTTTACTTTAAAATGCGGTGTATTTGTGCCCTTACTCAGAGATAGTGTAGCTTTTTATTAGTAACAATATGTTTTCAATCGGTTCAGTAGTTCCCGATATTACCGCCTACATAGACACAAACAGATCAATATTACCTCTTTATGATATTAGTACTTTGTACTTTTAATTACTTCTTGAGAGAACGTACAACCGCCCTCACAGAACAGTTAATTCCGTTAGGAATATTTCCTCGAGAGACAAAATAACCCCCCTTGAATGTGTATATTTCCTAAACGTATCCAATATTTCCTAAACATATCCAATATACACATTCAAGAGAGGTTATTTGTACCCTAGAGGAAATATTCTTAACGGAATTAACTCTTCTTTGAGGGCAGTTGTACGTTTACTCTCAGCTCTCAAGAAGTAATTAAAAGTACAAAGTACTTGAGCGAAATGACAAGTTAGACACAACTTCTAAACTTCTGTGTAAATAACGTAAGAAGAGATAACTAAGTAAACTGTCTCAACAAAGTAGTTAGATAGCTAATGTAACTTACTTAGTCTTCATTTTAAAATATACAACTCTGACCATATTCTTTACCTCCTATACTAATAATATTCTTCTGATGATATACAAAAATATATGCAGCTAAATAACTGAACGAATATTCAACACTGCCAGTGCTTGCTTTTACTAACACATGTTCTAATACTAATTTTTCTTACTGATTGTTTCGTAAACTATTTGAACATATTTTATATATTTTGCTTAAGGGTCGGCTCTAGTAAAACAGAAAGCAACCTGCGACTCCAGCGTAGCGGCGGTAGGTTACGCGGACATTGCTCATCCTAAATCCATTTAAAACCCGCAATTGTTCAAATAACGTTTTTTAAAAAAATACCAAACTATTGGGGAAAATTTTCTTCATCCGAATGGCTTGGTAATTTTTCGCTATAATTAATAGTTACAACGTAAAAAAATATTTAAAATCACCCTATAGCGGCGGTAGGTTACACGGACATTGCTCAGCCTAAATCCATTTAAAACCAGGCAATTGTTCAAATAGCGTTTAAAAAAAAATACCAAACTCTTGGAAACGAAATTCTTCATGCGAATGGCTTGGTAGTTTTTCGCTATAATTAATAGTGACAACATAAATAAATATTAAAAATCAATGTTTTAAATTGTTAATAAATATTAAACAAAATGTTTTTCTTAGTTTTGGAAAAGCCATTAGCATGCATATTGGCCATAGCTTTAAAATGACATATCGTTCATAATCATCCGATCAAAAATAAAGGAAAAATTTGAATTTTAATTTAACATTGGTCTTATGGAGTGTCAGCCAACATGGCCGACAGCTAGAGCCGACCCTTAGTAAATTCTAGTTTGATTTGCATTATTTTAAATCTTACACAACCGTGTTCTGTAAACGTGTATACATTTATAAAATAATATATCTCTTATTAATATAAATATATTACTTTTTAGTACTCATCTATATATAAAAGCCAAATCCACTGACTCACTGATCAAGATTTCTCAAATGGTGCTCAATAAGAAAGGTTTTAAAAAAATTTTAAATTTTAGGGGGTGTTTGGGGGGGTCAAAGTTACCAAATCACGATTTCTATAAAACTACTGAACGGATTGGTAGGAAATTTGGAAAGTAGCTTCCTCTAGGGCCAAAGGTGCTCTCTAAGAAAGGTTTTTAAAAAATTCGAAATTTTAGAGGTGTGGGGGGGTCAATGTTACTAAATCATGATTTTTCTAAAACTACTGAACGGATTGGAATGAAATTTGGTATGTAGCTTCCTCTAGGTATGTTGCTTGATAAGAAAGGGGTTTTTAAAAAAAATCTAAATTTTAGAGAGGTTTGGGGGGGGGGTCAAAGTTACTAAAAATCCCCATAAGAAATACATAGTGTAATATATTTATTGACATAATATATTTTTTGTTCGTATACATTTAACTTTGATTTGTATATCCGTGCAAAGCCGGATTGGGCCAGCTAGTACATAAAATAAAATTTTAAAATGTTGTACATCGGTTACAATATTTCGGAAATGATTATTTATATACCACCTTCTTAAAACAGTCGGCTGGTTCTGGTTCACTCAATGCTTATACAACTTTAAACTACTTCTCTTTATATCTAAATTTTTTTTTTATTGGGCATTTGCCAACTCAAAATAACAAAGAGTGTCTCTCAGACGTATTATGGCGTTAGTTAAATAATTTTCCAGCAAGACGTTACTTAAGGGTTAAAGTAAGACGTTTTGATTTCGTCCACGATTTCTTCCGATCGTAAAAGGAGAAGAAATCGACCGAATAATATAGGCAGTGATGAATTCAAAGTCTTAACCCAATAGCTGTACGGATTTAGACGCGTGCCGCTACCGATGAAATGGTCATTGCACTACCTAACTTTGTAAGTTGCGTTAAAATAGGCGATACCTCTAAAATGGATAATAGTGCTTTCTATTTTTTTTTATAATCTAAATTTGCTAACTTGGTTGCTATGGTAACGAATGTAAATGCATTAAAGAAACTAGTGTTGGTTCGGTATATAAGCCTAAAATGATGTTATTTAACTTTTAATACTAATTAGCTATTTTATTACATTATTACTAACTAATACTTTATTACTTTATTATTTAACAACAGAACCTGTTATTGATATTGATATCTGTTATTATTTACCTGATATTGAAATTATAATGCAGTTAGATTTTCTCGACGTTTTTCAAGAAACCAGTGTTGGTTCAGTTCAGAAGTAAAACTGTCATGAATATAAATCTTTCGTTATATTGGTTTAATCCAAAATTTTATCATTATATTTAAACTTTGACAAACGCCGTGTGACAAGTTATTATTGTGTAATTATTGTTGTTATTTTATCGTATAGTGTCTGTAATTTGTGCAAATTAAAAATTGTATACCTGTATGTGATCGTATGAGCATTATGCGAGTGCTCTTCGTTATCCAGGCGATTATAACCACCCAGGTTTTTCGCCTAAAAAAAACAAACAAAAAATAAAATTTAAAAAATAAAATTAAACTTTAGACAATCTTTTTTATTTTATTTTTTTATTTCAATTTTAAATTTGACAAGATAAAAACGATGATCAAACTTTGAATTAACCAATATAACCGACGATATAATTTTATTCATGACAGTTTTCACTTCTGTCAGCACTCCCACGACTGCTTTCTTTTTTATTTTATTTTTTTTATTTCAATTTTAAATTTGACAAGATAAAAACGATGATCAAACTTTGAATTAACCAATATAACCAACGATATAATTTTATTCATGACAGTTTTCACTTCTGTCGGCACTCCCACGACTGCTTTCTTTTTTTTTATTTTTTTTTTTTTTTTATTTGACGTGAAATTTATTGAGTTATTGAATTTGTTTTGTTAAAAATTTGAAAAATTTAAATAATTACATAATATAAAGCAAAAATATTTCTGGTAAGGGTAGTAAAATTTAATATAATCTAAAGCTAATGTTTGATATTTTCAAATCTTCAAAGTTGTCCACTAAAAACTTACAACCTTCATAATCATTGATTATGTTTTAATAACATTTTTAAATCTCTTCAAACGGCTCTCACTGTCTCCACCTCACATTCATTTCTCTCTCTCTCTCTCTCACTTCCAACCTTATAGGGGAAAGAAGTTCAAATAATTATTTTCAGTTTCCGCTTCCAATGTTTATTCCATTCAAAAGGTTTTAATTAATCCAGTACTGATTGTAAAGTATTCTAAAATCCAATTTCCTTTTCCAGGAAGAAAGGAAAGCATTAAAACTCTCGATACGGGAATACACTACGATCAACGATGTAGGTCAGAGATGTACTTCATTTGATTAATATTTTATTATCAAATTATATTGCGATTAGAGGGCTCGCTTCGATCGCCAACCCCCGCATGGACACCCAAATGCAAACTGGTTATTTTATATAAATAGGCCCTACTATTAAATATATAAACTAAGGGTTTATTCTCTTGCTTTAAGGAAAGTATAAAAAACAACTTATTTATAGGGTTTCACCCCTTATACAAAGTGTAAATCTATGATACTTTTTTTATATATGTTGTAAAAAATAAATATACACATTTTCACGCATTAACTTTAAAAAAAACATAACAATTAATATGTATTGTTTTAGTATTTGTTACCACATTTTCACCCCTTAGCAGCACGCGACAAAATGCAAATCTAGTTTACTTTTTATATGTATCTTGTAAGTAATAAATATACAAAAATTTCTGCTCTCTAGCTTTAAGGAAAGTATAACAATTAATATTTATTGTTTTAGAGGTTGTTTCCACCATGAAATCAAAATTAATTATAGCCTATGTTACTCAGGGATAGTGTAGCTTTTTATTAGTAAAACTGTTTTTTCAATCGGTTCAGTAGTTCTAGAGATTACCCCCAGCATACAAACAAACAAACCAATTTTACCTCTTTATACTATTAGTATAGATTAGTATACACAATTGACTCGTTTGATAAAAAACTAGAACACAATTTAATACGTCATCAATCAAAACCAATGTAGCCTACTAACTTTAGATGTAAGTTTTACAAAATTACTTTTTGTATTTACAAATTATTTACATGCCATGTACATGGCAAACTATCTACATAAATCTTCTACAGTTTTTACTTTCTCACTATAGAGAAAGTATAGTGATCGCAAAAAATCTATGTCTGTCTGTATGTATGTATGCATACAAAGCTAGAGAAAAAACTATTCGATCGATTTCGAACAAATTTACTCCAAACATGTCAATTAGGCCTGTATAGATGCAAGAAAGAGTTTTGAAATTTTTTGAAAAACAACACCCTTTTTATAAAAAAAAAACACAAAAAAATCAGTTATTAGTTTTTCATACAAAAACGGTTTTAACGATTTTGATCAAATATGGCTTATTTGTAGCCCTTAATGTACCACACCATATGCAGAAAACCTCATCTTTTTAAAATTGTTGTTTAGCTAATAATATTAATAATTACTGATTTTTGGCGATTTTTGGCCAAAAGGGGGTTGTTTTTCAAACATTTTCAAAACATTTTTTCGTGCGTCTATACAGGCCTAAAAGACATGTTTTGTGCAAATTTGTTCGAAATCGATCGAATAGGTTTCTCTCTAGCTAATGATAATATTTATTAGTTAATCTCCTACTTTAATATCACCTTTCGTACCCCTCATACAATTACGAAATCACAATGAATCTGTTTAATAATTTAAATTTGTTTGTGAGAAAGTATGTGCCAGTTCCTGGTACCGTTTATTATTCATGTTTTAAGATTTACTGATAATAACTGTGTTTATCAATATGATAAGAGTGTATCAGTAAGTAAATAAGATAAAAACCGATCCTGGCGAAGTTTTAACAAAAACCTGTATTGTTTAAAGTAGTGCGTCTATGGGTTTTTAATACTGATTTGTAAGATATACAAACTTCAATGGTTAAAACTCATCTCATGACGGATATTAGATTTCACTCGTAAACTCCTTGGATTAAAGAAGAAGGAACGGGAAACCCACTTTAGTTAAACCAACAACGAATAAGCTCCAAGTCTGAGAAATAAGTCCCGCATTGAGGCAAACGTCACGGAAATTACGAAGGTACAGTCTGAGCTTAGACGGTGATTAGACTTACTATGATTAGGTTTTATTCTTGTAAATGCTTTGAGAATACTATTCCTTATCAAGCAAAGAAACCCTTAATAATATTTTTAATTGTTAGTAGCTAATTGGTTGAGATTACATGCTATTCCAAGTATAAAAATGTATATACTTTGCACAGGATTACAGTAAATTTAATTACCTTTCGAATTATTTAACTCACAAATTGTACTCGGGCTTATAATATACTCCTCAAATTCCTACCTAAAAACGATTAAACACTATAAATCCGCCATTTTGAATGGGATTGAAAAACAACAAAAATAAACGGTACCAGAAACTCGCACATACTTTCTCATAAACAGATTTAAATTACTAAACAGATTCACTGTGACTTTATAATTGTATTAAAGTAGGAGAGGGGATAAATTAAAGTAGCAGAGTAACTAATAAATATTATTATTATTATTAGAGAGAAAACTATTTGATCAATGTCGAACAAATTTGCACCAAACATGTCAGTTATGCCTGTATAGGTGCACGAAAAAAGGTTTTGAAAAGTTTTGAAAAAAAACTCCCTTTTCCCAAAAAACCCCAAACATTTGTTATTATTATTATTAAGTAAACGATAATTTTTAGAATTATGCTTTTTTTTGCACATGGTAGAGATTAAGGGCTACAAATAAACCAAATTTTAACAAAATCGTTAGAACCGTTTTTTTTTTCTAAAAAAATAATAACAGATTTTTTGGGATCTTTTTGCCAAAAATGGGGTTGTTTTTCAAAGGCATAGTTGACATGTTTAGTGAAAAATTTTTCGAAATCGATCGAATAGTTTTCTCTCTAGCTTTGCATACTTACAGACATACATACATACATACATACGGACAGACATACAGACAGACATACAGACAGACATTTTGAAAAAATATCTTTTTTGGACTCTGAGAATTTTTTGGTCTGTTTGTTGATAAGTTTGTCTATTGTACGTTTATCGTAACCATTGGTTACAGCTATAAATTTAATTGTTTTAATTTCTTGGTTGTAGTCCTCAATGTCCATGGGAATGTTGAGTAATCTATTTATGAAGCTGTTATATGTGGCAAGTTTGTTGGTTATCTGATGATTAGAAGTGGCGTGGATAGTGTGATTGGTTTGGCTAGGCTTCCTGTATATCTTGAATTTGTGCCTTTGTTGTGATTTCATTATGTTGAGGTCTAAAAACTTTAAGCCCTGGTCGGATTCGATCTCCTGAGTAAATTGCAAATTGGAATGTGTTGAGTTTAGATAATTCAGCATTAAGTTTATTTGTTTAACTGTGCCGTTAAACAAACATATTATATCGTCAACATATCTGTAATAGTACTGTATTTTATTGAAGTATTTGTTGGATAGTGTCATGATATATGTGGTTTTAATGTTATTTAAGAATATTTCGGTATAAGATTAACGAAAAACACAAGGATTGTACGACAGCTTCCAATAAAAGGTAATTATCGTTTAAAAACAATCCAGTTTAGGCTACCACAAACAAAATATGGATTACAACTTTAATAATTAAATTCGCGGATTAATTCCCATCTGTATTGCCAAGCCTGTTGTACGTTCCGAGCAAGATATTTCCAATTTTCCCCGTTAAGGTCTACAAGTAATTCCTCCCAACTCAACTCCAATTTAACAAAATATTGTTTCCTAATTGTTCCCAAGATTGGAAAATCGCTAAAAAATGGAAACTACCTTCTTTAGCCTTCAAATTACAGAGCAAACAGTTGTAATTTACCCCTTCCACCCCAAAGCCTTATCGCTCCCACTAATGCAAACATTTGACGTACCACCGGACATGTTTTTAATAAATGTGATTTTTAAATTATTTAAATGTTTGTGAATTTTGTGTTAAGTGTTCCATGACAACGGAGGATTTCCTCCAAACCACTTGATAACGGCTGAATAGCCGAAACGGTCGTCGTGTACAATACGACGAATTTGACTACTGACGACGGTAAGTTGTTCAAATTATATTGGTAAAATAATATGATTTATGGGATTGTTTCACCGAATTAGACCGAAGAACTTGTTCCTAAATTATTCATTGATAAAAATTATGTTTGTTCAATTATCGAAAATATTGTTTCTAAATTACAATTTTACCTCCAATTACTGATATTTACATCTGGAAAAATATTATTTTCTAACTTTACGTCACTATAACATTGCAATAACTGAGTGAGGAACTCTATGAACATAAAGTTAACTTACTGGACAAACTCCTGACTAGGTCGTTAGTTCCATTGTTTATCTGTAGATTGAGCTGTTCCCTGGAGCAAAGCAGTTCTTAAAGCTAGTGTATGTCTTGAAGAACTCTAGGTTTGTATTCCATAATATTGAAGTGAGTCGGTCTTGTACTAAAGTGGAAACAGTATGTTTTCTTTTATTGAAAATTTCAGTGTTTGAACTCTAACAAATATTGATCGGTGTAAATTGAGACTGTTGTGAAAACACGTTAGTTTAAGCTGTGCCATAAACTAGTTTGATATTTGCATGTTTTTTGTTTGTTTTATATAATACTATAGGGCTCTGACCAATGCTCGATTCGCTCGCCGTCCCCCGCGTCGAAGCAAATGCAATCAGATTATTGTACACTATGATATTTTCACAAGAATGCGGATTGATTACGACAGAGAGATTTTATTTTTATTTAGAAGAGAGGCAATTTTAAAATTACAAAAATTACCAAATTCTGATACCGTAAAGCTGTGTTTCAAACTGGTCAAATAGGCATAGTAAAGAATAAAGTGTTCATAATTTGAATAGTGAGATGTGTTTGAATTATGATATAGTAAGAATTTTTGTTGTTTGGTAATACCTAACCTGAAAAACTGTTGGTTGAGAAGGATAATTAACTAATTCTAAATTTGCTAATTTGGTTGATATGGTAAATAATCTAAACGATTTCAAGGAACTTGTGGTGTTTCAGTTCTGTTTTATGTGTAACAAGTAACAACAAATGTTTGATTTATATACGTAAGCCTTTTTGGTTTGTGTTTGTATTGTTAACCTAACCTATTCAGAATTTGGTTGTGAGAATAATTAGCTGATTACAAACTACCTAATTTGTTTGTTATGGTTATGAATAAAATGCATTCAACAAACGTATGTTGGTCCTGAATAGGCCACACCTAGAAATGGGTTGCTAAGCTTTTGATTCAAACAGCTGTTTTACCTTTTATAGGGCTCTGAAAAACCTATTACCTATTATATTCAACCTTTAAAATAAATATTGTGGAACATTCTTTCTTAGTGCACTTCTACATAATGGTGAAAACTTTAAGGTTCTAGCTATCATAGTTTTGACTGTACGTTGATTATTAGTCAGTATATCAGTCAGGAATTTATTTTATATACAGACTAGCTGGCCCGATCCGGCTTTGCACGGATAGACAAATCAAAGTTAAATGTATATTAACAAACAAACAAAATATTATATCAATAAATATATTACACTATGTATTTCTTATGGAGATTTTTAGTAACTTTGACCCCCCCCCGCCAAACCTCCATTAAAATTTAGATTAAAAAAAAAACTCTTTCTTAGCGAGCACCTAGTGCCCTAGATTAAACTACATAATAAATTTCATTCCAATCTTTTTAGTAACTTTTAGTAGCTATATGCTACAATTAGGGGCTGAAGACATCTAATACAAGGTAATTATAACGATATAATAAACAGTCCAAGGCAACACAATACACTCTATATAAATAGTTTTACTAATAAAAAGCTTCACTATCCCTGAGTAATTCAATTTCATAACAACATTTTTTATTTCAATATTTGAAAATTTAGTGGAAAACATCTTATTTTAGCCCTAGACTGATGAAACATATGTATATACGTTTATTACCATCGCAACCATTTGAATAAAATAACAGATAAAACAGCTGTTTGTTCCAATATTTCCATTAAAAGCTGATTTCAAAATTTGAAGCAATTATTTGTAAGTGTAACTTTTAGGTCAGGTTTTTATTCAAGTTTAGAACTGAGCCTTGCTGGTTCTTTTAACCTTTATTCTAACTGCTGCTATGAAATATACGAAATAATTTGATTTGAACATTTAACATTATTTACCATCTTAGCTTTGGGGTTATTATTAATCCTATTATTAATCATTATTAATTATTATTAATCATAGTCCTTTATTATAAAGTAAACATAACAAGATTGTGCGCGTAGGTCCTAATGGGGTTGGCGTGCGGAGCACGCAGGGGATTCCTCTAGTATGGTATAAAATAAATCAACAAAGATCGAACATATATGAATTTGGTGTTCTAATATTTTATCATAATAGACAGAAGATTGTAAACCTTGAGTCTAGGTCGAGAAACAATATGTTGTTAACAAAATGCATCGTTTCTAAAATTACATAATTTCTGATTACAGACGTTTTAATTCTAACACTTTATGTGACCAGACAAATGACCTCTGCAAACGTTTTGAGAAACGCCTTCCTGTTTTGAATAAAGCTCCCTTGATAAACTCCTAAGTCGTTAGCGCCATTGTTTGCCTGTGGAATTGAGTCACTTCCCTTGAGATTAACAAGGGCTTAGTGTCAGTGTGTATCTTGTATTTGGGGTATTTTCGGATAATATTAAAGAGTTCAATCTCGTATCAAAGTGCAACGTGTTCGTGAATACTGCTCTCCGTAGATGATTAGTTGTTTCAAAAAACAATTGGTCACTGTTAGCATTATTACTGTATTCATAATTTAATGCACATTTACGTTTTTTATGAATATAAAAATAAAACAAAAATCCTAAACTAACCTAACCTAACCCCCCTCCCCCTCCCCCAACTTTGGAATAAGTAGAAATAAATAAATGAGCTTCGGGGTATCTCTAGATGAATTTTTTTGTAAACGACCATTTCACCCCTTACCCCGAATGGAGGTTGAAAGGGTAATCCAAAAAGCTTAAATACAAACCCCCATCAAGTGTTACCTCATTTTAAACGGTTTGATAATTGAAGAAGAATGGCATAAATTTTAACCCTATCGAAAACGGCGGCCGGTCAAAGGTGAAAATTTTTTTTTTAATTTTAGAAATTTCAATAGGGTTAAGATAGAGACCTCTAATTTTTGTCATTCTTCTTCATTTATTAAGCCCTTTAAAATGAGGTATCACTTGATGGGGGGTTTGTATTTAAGATTTTTGAATTACCCTCAACAACCCATTTTGGGGTAAGGTGTGAAATGGTCGTTTAAAAAAAAAAATTGGGTGTGCGTCGGACCACACGGTGGAAGTTATACTTCTTTGGCCATTCTCATACACCCACTCACGCACACAAACAGACAGGATATATAAATGAAATATAAGACATTTTTCAATATTATTCAATATATTTATCTTCAATATATTATACGTGACTTCATTATTATATTATACACCTATATTATCATTATCAGTAATTATATATTGTGGATTCGGTGACCCTACTGTCGATTAATCGATAGTTCTTAAAAATTTGTTCTTACTTTTCAGCGTGACGCGGTTTCTCGACCAACATCCCATCCCAAAGTGTCTAACGGGCGCAAAGAAGTATAACTTCAAAAACATCTCCCTGTGTTATATAAAGATACCCTGAAGCTCATTTATTTATACTCGTTCCAAATTTAAGGGGGCGTGCTAATTTTTGGACACCCTGTATATAATATTGATAACATAAGGTTGTATTTATATTAATTTTATAAATCCAAAGCAAATCTTATATCGTGTTATAGCCTACATTAGTTCTTTACCTCGTATTTTAAGAAAATCAACTTCACAAGACTTATATATTGATCGAAGTTGTAAACATAACCACAAAGTATAATCTACACTAGGTTTTGTTTTAGTAATACAGTTGATATGTGAAATCAGCTGTTATGATTATACTGTTACTCACGTACGTACGTATGTATGTACGTTTGTACGGACGTTAACTCGCTTTTATAGGAGTTGATTGCTATTGCTCTATATGTGGCAAACAAGAAGGAAAGTAATAGAATTTTACTAGCAAATACTGTATAACGAAATGTGTTTTACGAGTGCACTAAACATCAAAGTAAAAACATAAAAACTTGGAATGTTTGAACTATTGTACTTAGGACAATAAACACATAAAGGTAACATTTTATACGGAAAGCTATTCAAAAACATTGACCTATATTTATCTCATCTTATACTGGCAATATATCGCGCTAAATCAAGTAATTTGATCATAAACATACTTTAAAAAGATTGTGTAATTTATATAAATATTTTATTATGTTTCGTACCCATTCAAAGATTTAAGGGGCAGTTCCCCAGAAACTTACAATTTCATATTGCTGAAACTTACTTATGAATTGGGGCTTGGGGCTTCTTTGTAAAATAGACTTTGATGCCTTATAACTTTGTAAACTATAACAATAGGTGTTTCGTTGATACTAACTTCATTTGAAAGCTGGAACTGTTTTGGTGCAAATTTGGCTGCTCTACCTATACTAGGATTGGCTATAAGAGGTATTTTGTTAAATGCCGTTTCTAGATTTCCGGACTTTACAGAGGTTTTTTTTAAAAAGAAACACAGCTTCCTTAAAACAAGGGCTAAAAATGTAAATAATCGGATTTTTCTCACAAAAAGCTATAGAATTAGGGAAAAAGTAATAAAATATAAGTACCGTGAACTTTTTTTCATAGCCGGGAAATGCTGCTCCAGAAGCAAGGGTCGCAACTGCCTTTCAGACGTCCGGTCTGCTGTAGCTGCACTGTGGAGGACTTTTA
>JAGFPH010004686.1:11705-24920 GCA_018207615.1 Philaenus spumarius
TGGGGGGGGGGGGTCAAAGTTACTAAAAATCCGCATAAGAAATACATAGTGTAATATATTTATTGATATAATATATTTTTTGTTAATATACATTTAACTTTGATTTGTCTATCCGTGCAAAGGCGGATCGGGCCAGCTAGTAAACGTATAGGTTGAGATTCTGTGTTCAAGTTTTATTCTTTTCTAAGCCAAATGTTTAATTGTGTCATAAAATAACTCCCGGTATCAGCTGACCTACTTTATAAATTATAATACACTACCGCTTCACGTGTGTAGTAACAATAAGGTGCGTTACTTTAAAATGAATTCATTATGATTGATTTATGTTAGATTCGCTGTAATTACATATGTATTTACGAGTCTAGTTTCCTGAAAGCAATGTATAAGATGCTCATCCAATAGCATTCAACTGAAGGAATTTAATGAAAAGTTTATACTGTACAAATTAAGATTCTGTTTGTTTTGTATTCGGTTCAAGTCCTCGTAGAATTACTGGACAATTAATATTCAATTTTATTGTTAATTAGGACGTTTCCGTCTGCTTATTCGCATGATTTTTCCTTAGTCTAATTTGATGCTTTCGATATGTATTCTCTTCGTAGAGAAAACATCGACTCTATTTCCAATATAAAGTTCATTCGAGAGTTTAATAATTAATGAGTTTGAAGGGAACGTTACAGGATGGCGTATAATGTTTTATTTATACATAAATATCGACTTTATTTTAAACCAATAAATTCTCTCGGATTGTATAACAGTTTCATTCAAATTTTTTGAAACCCTTTCTTATCAGCACCTACGGCCCTAGAGGAAGCTACATACCAAATTTCATTCCAAACCGTTCAGTAGTTTTAGAGAAATAGAGATTTAGTAACTTTAACCCCCCCAAACACCCTCTAAAATTTCGAATTTTTTTAAAACCTTTCTTAATGAGCCTCTATGACCCTACAGGAAGCTACATACCAAATTTCGTTCCAATCCGTTCAGTAGTTTTTGAGAAATCGTGATCAGTGAGTCAGTGGATTTGGCTTTTATATATATATATATATATATATATAATAGATTAACTCAAAACCGTTTCAACGACACTGTCGCCATCTTCAGTAGTGCAAAAGCTACAAATAATCAATCTATACTAATATTATAAAGAGGTAAAGTTTGATTTTGGTGTTTGTTTGTTTGTATGTAGGAGGTAATCTCTGGCACGACTGAACCGATTGAAAAAACAGTTTTACTAATAAAAAGCTACACTATCCCTGAGTATCACGCTATAATTAATTTCGATAAAAACGTTTTTATTTCAATATTTGTAAATTTGGTCGGAAAAAATTCTTAGGTTAGGCCTAGAAGGATAAACCAACACATGTATTTACATTTATTACCATAGCAACCAATTGAATAAAATAACAGATAATATAGCTGTTTCCTTCAATATTTCCAGCTGATTTCAAATTTTGAAGCAATTATTTTTGTATTTATAGCTTTTATGTTAGGGTTTTAACCTGTAGACCTGAGCCTTGCTGGTTCTTTTAACCATTGGGGGTTGGCGTGCGGAGCACGCAGGGGTCTCCCCTAGTATATTATAAAAGGATTTGTCCTGACTGAATAACTGATTGACATGGCATCAATGTGAAGCAAAAATTACTTATACAGGGTGAGTTTTAAATGTCCCACCCCCCCTAATTTTTTCCGCATTTCTTAAGATATCGACTCCCAACCACCGCCGAACATCATTGATTAGTTTATACTTTCTTTTGATGAGGTTTACATTTTTGGCCGCCATCTTGGATCCACCATATTGGAATGAACTTTTATTTTTTAAATGTAAAGGTAAGGTTGTGACCCATCATTTCAAACTATTTTTTTCCGTAGAACACGATGCCGCAATCGGTTTTTAATTATCTGCTTTCGTTCTCGAGATATTAACAATTTTGTAAAAAAATTAAATTTTCAAAAATCCCTTGTTTTATTCATTTTTTTTAATATCGACCCTTTATCATCAGATATCACAGTTTAGTAGTAGCTTATAGATTTTTATTAAGTTTTAAATTTGTACTGCCATCTTTAGTAAATTTGTTTGATTTCAGTGTATTAACAACTTTTCTCTGCGAACCAGCAGAACGAAAGCAGATAATTAAAAACTGATTGCGGCATCGTGTTCTACGGAAAAAAATAGTTTTAAATGATGGGTCACAACCTTTCCTTTACATTTAAAAAATAAAAGTTCATTCCAATATGGCGGATCCAAAATGGCGGCCAAAAATGTGAACCTCATCAAAAGAAAGTATAAACTAATCAATGATGTTCGGCGGTGGTTTTGAGTCGATATCTTAAGAAATGCGGAAAAAATTAGGGGGGGGGGGGACATTTAAAACTCACCCGGTATAACAAATTACTAGATACAAATATGAAAATTCAAAGGTATAGCCTATTCTTATGGGGCCGTAGAAGCACTCAAAGAAATTATTTTGCGAAAGTTGTAATTTAAAGCGTAAATATAGTGAAACTTCTGATAAAGCAGCTATTCCGATCAAAAGCTTTATCAAAACATGTTTGTTTACATTCATTACCATAGCAACTAACTTAGCAAATATCAGTCTATTATTTTCACAATCAATAGAATTTTTAGGTTTGATTAACAAACTAAAAGCAAACACCAACAAAAATCAACGAAAACTAATTAATCTATACGATTATATAAAAATCTAATGGTGCTGTGTGTGTGTGTGTTACTCAATCACGTAAAAACTACTGGATGGATTTGAATGAAATTTGGCACACATGTAGATCATTGACCTGGAATGAGACGTAGGCTAGAATTCATTTAGTTTTAAGGGTTAAAACAACCCCCAAAACAATAAATATTTATTATTATACTTCCATTAAGACTAGAGAGCTAGAAATTTGTACATTTATTTCTTACAAGATATAATATATAAAAAGTAAACGATATTTTTATTTTTTAGTGTACTGCTAACGGGTGAAAATTTAACAACAACTAAAACAATCTATATTTATATTAATAGGCAAGCACAAAACTTGTCGTCCTTTTTTCTCAGCTTGTGTGCATCGTAGGAGAAATTCGCGCATACCGTTAGAAAGATGGTATCCTGTAGATGAGCAGAATCCCATTATAATTTACATCGGTCCTCAGGGATACGCCCCAGTGGCCCTCAAAGTTTCAATGTTAATCTTATGGAAGGTCAATCTTAAGGAAGAAGAAGAAAGATTTCTTTTGATTTTATCAGGGGCACAAAAAACAGCTGTTCGTACGAAAAGCTTAAAACAGCTGATTTTGATCAACAGCTGATTTTGATCAACAACTGATTTGGATCAAAAACTGAATATAATTTTAGGTTACGTAAATCAAGCAATAGCAATAGCAATCAAGCAATGAGCAGAATCCCATTATAATTTTAATTCAAACATCGGTTGTTACATATCTATTTACTTACATATATGCTGTTCAAAATATTGTTTATATAAATTGTTGACATAAACACCATTTGCAATTCAATAACTTAAGTCAAAAGAATGAAATTTGATAACTACCCTTAAAATTAAATAAAGCAATAGCGAAGCATTGCCGGGTCCACTAGTACAAATTAATTATTATACTTTCCATTCAGCTAGAGAGCTGGAAATAGGTACATTTATTTCTTACAATACATATACACTATGTAAATCATAGTTTCATTTTATAGCGTGCTGCTAAGGGGTGAAAATATAATAACAACCCCTTAAACAATAAACATTTATTACTATACTTCCCTCGATGCGGCGGATCTTTGGACCGTGTGCGAAGCCACCTATCAACCTTGACGGGTACGTACCAGTGCATTATAATTTAATTCAAACATCTATTGTTACATTTTATAAATAAAACAGCTGATTTGGCAGATAAAAAACTTAACATAATTTTAGGTTAGGCCTACAATAAACCAAAAACGTTTATTTGCAAACAATTGATACAACTTTAGAATCAGGTAATTATTCTTCAAAACTAACAGTTTTTTTTTAGATTAAGTAAAAGCTAATATCTTTTGTTACATCCAACGCACGAAATAAATCCAATTGTTGGCGATGGGCGTGTCATACACTAGCTATGTGTAGGCCACGGCCACGGCTCAATCGTAATTTCCGTGAAAACATCAGAGTATGCAATAATCTGTTTGCCTTGGCTTCGCCATGGGTTGTTGAGCGAAGCGAGTTGAATATATAAGTTCTAATACATTCACTCCGTCTGTGCATCATTTGTTATTTCCTTTTTATGCGTTTCAAAGAATTGCAACAACGAATATACAATTTCCGACTTTTCGGTAAATATTTCTAAGAAAATTTAAATTTTACAATTTCTATGCAAACTACCCTCAAAATGAGATATCATCAAATTGGCTCGGTAGAATCTAGATATAATATTTATCCATTTATATAGCGTTTCTCTGTGTAAAGCCACGGATACAAATGACGTTACCTTTTACTATATCTTAGTAAAGACAGCATATGTACACGCTGTACATAACAAACAGTACTTACATGAACAGTGGTTAACAGCAACAATTAGGCCTACTTTAGGAGGTATTATAGCCGACTTACCTGGAACAGAAAAACAACACATTCAATATTAGCAACATATTTATAACAAAACAAGTCACTTCATACATATTGCGAAATAACAGTAACAAATTTTGTTTGTTAATTAATCAATAAATAAGAAACCAAAGTAAATAATTCGAAGTTTATAGACCTATGTTTGAGGGTTTCAACCAACAATTTGGGAAATAGGTCTATTCACGACGGTGCTGAATAGCTGCAAAATGGTTCGCACGCCATTCCGCATATTGGGAGTATCTTCAATACACAAAGCATTGCGTGCTTCGCACGCCATTCCGCTTATTGGGATTATCATCAATTCAGAATGCATTGCGTGTTTCGTACGCCAACCCCCGTATTGGGAGTATCTTCAATATACAATGCATTGCGTGCTTCGCACGCCAACCCCACGGTAGAATCCACCACATGGCTTTGAACCGGTTACTTCTACGGTATTTTACGTTTTGATCGACTTTGTCCCAAGCGAGCTATTTATAAGAGTTTTTCGAAAGAATTTTATCCTCAAATTTCTGTTTATTTTGACCCATAGAACCACATCCCGAAGTTTGGAACCTTACTTATGGAACACTCTGTATATGCAGTTTGTAGGCCTAAGTGGATTATTCTGAAGTGCGAAGTAAACAAAAAAAAACTTTAAAAAATACAAATTTTCAACGAATTCTAACCTCAAAACAAGTTATACAGCCTACGTTGGTTCTTTATCGCATTATACTTAATATTTTTATTAAGTTTTTTTTTTCTCTCAATTGTATAAAATTAATCTGTACTTGATTTTTGACGGAGTCTTACTAGTCTCTGTAATATTTATCATATAAGGAACGCTTGAAAGCAAATAATTTGGTACACACCATTGGCACTAAACCATATAGAATATTTCGTAAGGTAAATAAAACTTTGTTACTTGGAATGCATTTTTTTTAAACAATTAGTATAATTCTAAAAACAGAAAGTAAACCAAAACTTGTTACAAAAATAACTAAAATTGTAAACATATATATCTAATAGTATTAGATGTACACTACATTAGTACTGGAGTGAAAAACAGTACCGACACAACTTAAATAACTGCAAAATCATCTAATATGAACTTCTTGGAAAGTTAAAAACAAGAAAATAAAAGTAAGAATGATTGATGCGGAGTCATGAATCACGGCAACATGTTAGGAACAAATAACAGTCTTGATGAATGACACATTAAGGTCGCTACAAGCATCAAGAAACCAATGCTACGAGACCTAAAAGTCATTTACACTTAGTGCGTTTTTTGCTTGGCTGGTCCAAACCAACGTGTGTAACACGAGTGTGGTGTGGACGTTATATTGCACACACATCCCATTAGAACAATGTTCAAAGGCATCCCAAAATGTGTTCTAGGGACCAAGGTCGGTGCTCATTGACCTAGCCCGACCTTAGTCTCACCATAAGAGTCACTGCAATAATCTATTTTTCTATGGAAATTCACCGGCAAGGTAGGCCTACTTAGTTTTATTCGCGGATATACAGGGTGTCCATTTTAACTGGGCCACCATTGGGATCTCCAAAAGTACAAGAAGTAAAGCAAACTTTAAATGGGGGCTTCAAATATCTAAAATTTGGCGCCATTTTGCAATATGGCGGACAACTTTCGAATTTCTTATGGGACATCCTGTATTTTATGATCATCCGCTTAGTTAGGGGTTTTTTTTTAAACTGTATACCCCTCTAATTTTTAATCGGTCGTATAAAAAAAAAGACTTTAAATAACTTGTGAAACCCGAAATCATCATAAAATATTGGTTGTCCCATAAGAAATTCGAAAGTTGTCCGCCATATTGGAAAATGGCGGTAAATTATTAAAAGTTAAAATAAACATTTGCATAGCCTAAGAGAATTTTATTAAAATACTCCATAGGTTAGTATGCTGCAATAAATGAAGCAAACAAGAGCCAAGTGATCATACGTGATGTATGCGTGATCATTGCACATTTTTAAAATCAAATGGAAGGAGGGGATGGAAGTTTTGTGATTTTGTAAATAGGTTTACTAAGGTGTCCCGTGACGGTGAATGACTGTCCAGAGTTCAGATTTTGCTTACCTCTTAAAGTATTTTAAATAGAGGGGGTGTCAGTTTAATGTATTGACCAAGACGTAAAATGCTTGTGTAAAAACGCCTTCAAAAACCAATGTAGTCTATTTGTGTTACAGTGTTTCTCAACACTCAATAATGAAGGGGCTATGATAATTTATTCAAAAAGCAGCCTCATTTTAGGTTATAGCATACAGTGTTTATTTATCAATATGATAAATTATCTGTCGTATGTGGCTTCATACGTGTACAAAAGTAAGGACTTTTTACAAGAAATCACAATACAAAAAACTTATATGTAAATTCTATGGAGGAGTAGAAAGGTGGGGCTGAAGGTGGATTCATAAAACAATTAGAAAATGTGCACTGCATTTTGACTTGAAACTCAAAAGATATGGAGTTTCCTTGCAGAATTGCCAATGTCTAAGAAGAATGATCGCATACGAAACTTGAGGAAGTCACTAAAGACGCTGAAGAATAAAAAATGTGTAATTGAATGACGAATGAACAATGCCAACGAAAATTAGTAAATTAAAATCAACTCTTTGCATAAGGAAGTATATAAAGTATTTTTTTTTTTAGATTTAGTTTAAAGAGAGAATATTATAATAACGATAGATTGAGATAAAAAAAGAAGAATGCTTGAAATATTTAATTACCAAAAAATATCACTGTTACAAAGTGCTTATGAAATACGGCCAAATTGTTCAAACCATTTCGAAATAAACTAAACATTAAAATGTATTTTATGTGTCCAATGGAAGTTTTAAATTGGGCACAAAAACGCAACCTCATTGATTTTACACAATATCTACAAAAGTAGAAACGATTAAAAGTTTACAATGTCTAAAAAGATGTCTTTATTTGCGAATTTCCATAGTAAAGATGAGTTATTGCAGGGACTCTTATGGTGAAACCTAAGGTCGGGGAGTAGTCGACGATCACCAATCATGTTTTGGGGTGTTTATATGTGTATTTTTACTCTAAGGTTCGCATTTACGTCCGATTTGGTTGGAATTTTTTGACAGACGTTGGTTTTCTAAATGAATCGGACGAGTTCGTTAGCAAAAAGTCTTAACAACCCGAAGTAAAATGTTTATTAGATTTTCCGTTCTAGAATCAAACGTTTCTGGGATTTGATCTAAACAAAATAAACATAGATAATTCTGCACATTTTGTTTTTTTTTTCTTTTACACGACCTTACAGCTCGTCCAGTTACCAAAAAAATCATCAAAACGTAAAATACCGTAAAATTTTACGGTACTAGGTTCAAATTTTCGTGGGTGATTTTACCGGGAGGCAGCTTGTTACGAGGCCGACGGTCGTATGCGAAGCGAAGCAATTCAAAATCTCAGGTCGCAAAGCGAGTTTTTCCGCTGCTAGCAGAACGAAGCAGTGCATTAGCCAAGGTTGGAGGCTGTGGTTCAAACAAATTATACAGTACTTACATACTTCTTACACGCAGGCAGCTATTCAGCGCCTGCGTCGGTAGATCAATTTCCCAAATATTCAGTTGAAACACTGAAACGTATACATTTATTTTTGGAAATTCGCTCAACTCACGTCAGCGGATCAGCTGCGTGGTCGAATTACTGTACATTTATTTTTTTTTTTACAAATAAGAAGTTTGTGATTATATTTATAAAACACAAATTTTTTCATTTAAAGTAATCAAATAATTTGACCACGCAGCTGAACCGCTGACGTGAGTTGAGCAAATTTTCCAAAATTAAGTTTATAGGGTTTAAACCAACAATTTGGGAAATAGGTCTACTGACGACGGTGCTGAATAGCTGCAGAATGGTTCGCACGCCATTCCGCATATTGGGCTTATCTTCAATACACAATGCATTGCGTGCTTCGCACGCCATTTCGAATATTGGCAGTATCTTCAACACACAAAACATTGCGTGCTTCGCACGCCAACTCGACGGTAGAATCCACCACATGGCTTTGAACCGGGTACTTCTATGGTGTTTTACGTTTTGATCGATTTTGGGGGAACCAAGCGAGCTATAAGGTCGCGTAAAAAAAACAAAATGTGCAGAATAACTGCCTACATTTATATTTGTGGACAAACTGTAAAAAAAATTCATTATCGTAGGTGAAATCTAAAAAAAATAGTAACTTTCGGTTAAAAAACGTGCTTCCGGTTGTTGGATTTTTTAGGCTAACGGAGCGACGTAGACAACCAAATTTGAACCAAATCGGACTTAAATTGCGGCCGCTAGAGTGCGAACACATATATACATATCTTATATATAAAATTCTCGTGTCACAATGTTCGTTCCCGTACTCCTCCGAAACGGCTTGACCGATTCTCATGAAATTTTGTGAGTATATTGAATAGGTCTGAGAATCGGCTAACATCTATTTTTCATACCCCTTAGTGATAAGGGCTACGCCCCAGTGGCCCTCAAAGTTTCAATGTTAATCTTATGGAAGGTCAATCTTAAGGAAGAAGAAGAAAGATTTCTTTTGATTTTATCATGGACACAAAAAACAGCTGTTCGTATGAAAAGCTTAAAACAGCTGATTTTGATCAACAACTGATTTGGATCAAAAACTGAATATAATTTTAGCTTAGGCCTACAATGAGCATTATTTTTTTTTTACAATGAACTAAAACACTTGGGCTAATTATTAGTATCAGGTTGATTTGTCTATCCGTGCAAAGCCGGGTCGGGCCAGCTAGTATATATATATATATATATATATATATATATGATTTTTAATGACACCCCAAAACGTGTTCTGGGGACCATGATCGGTGCTCATTTGCTACTCCCGACCTTGGGTCTTACCATAAGGGCCACTGCAATAGCTCATTTTTCCTATGGAAATTCGCTAACAAAAATGTATTTCGCCAAACTTTCATTTCGTACACAGAACTGCCTATAATTGCAATACAACGTACTGTTTTATTACCTAGCTTTTTTGGTTTAGTAAATATGTGACAACGATCAAGGTGGATCAAAACGCGGTCATTTTAACTTGAACGTGACCGTTTTCAAATGTATTAAAATCGAAATATGCATTTAACAGTTTACGAAAACAGAGGCATACTTTCAGTGATAGGTGAACGCAATAACTTCTGAGTAAACTGTTAAATATAGAACTATTCTAGATGAAAGCTCGGAGCAATAATTAATGCTACGTTCATCAAAACAGGATTCCAAGAACTACTGTAAATGTCAACTAATTAAAATCTAAGAGTATAAACACTATTTGGTTTTCAGGGGGGTGTATTTTGTTTTACGTTGAATTCAACTGACATATTGTACACATAAATACACGCAAACATTGCTGTACGCGTGTTCAATAAAAGTATCTACTCCTACAGATGCGAGTGTACGTCCGTAAGTAACAAAACAGTATAGCGCATGCGCAAGAACGTGTAGAAAAACTATTGTTTAATAAAAAACATATGTTACGTCATTGAACAGATGTTGTCAATAAACACCACTACAGACATATAACAGCTGATTTCCCTCATCATCATTGTTAATACTTTAACAAAACTTCAATAAAAACAATATTTTTATAATGTCTGGATGTTAACGTACGAGTTATAAACTTATGTAGGCTATACTATATGTTAAATGATCGGCTTTGAGGTTAGAAATAGATTAAAGTGTACGTATTTTGAAAATCGTTTTTGTTCACATCTTAAAAACAACTTGGCCTACAAACATAAAACTGTTTTACAACCTATCACCATCCTGGGCTATTGGTCTGTATTACAGCTGTTTTACTTTCTCACTATACTGTAGTATAGAGAAAGTATAGTGATCGCAATAAAAAATCGATGTTGAGATTTTTGTGGAAATGTCCGTTTTGGGACCCCCTGAGTACAAAAAAGTATTTTTTACAAAATGTTTGTCCGTATACAAAGCTAGAGAGAAAACCATTCGATCGATTTCGAACAAATTTGCACCAAACATGTCAATTAGGCCTGTGTATAGATGTTTGAAAAACAACCACATTTTTGGCCAAAAAAACCCTAAAACATCAGTTATTATGTTTTTATAAGAAAACGGCTCTAACGATTTTTATAAAATTTGTCTTATTTGCAGCCCTTAATGTACCCTAAGATATGAAAAAAACTCATCTTTCTAAAAACTCTCGTTTAGCTAATAAAAATAATAACTGATTTTTGGAGTTTTTTTGCGAAAAAAGTGGTTGTTTTTCAAAAAATTTCGAAACCTTTTTCGTGCATCCATACAGGCCTAATTGACATGTTTGGTGCAAATTTGTTTAAAATCGATAGAATAGTTTTCTCTCTAGCTAATAATAATACTATGTATTAGTTACTCTCCTACTTTAATACAATCATGAATTCACAGTAAATCTGTTTAATAATTTAAATATTAAATTAAATTTTAAACACGTTCACTGCTAGGGGCCTATGCTAATTTCGTATTTCGAAGCACTCAATGCATTGTGTATTTAAAATTCGCCCAATACGTAGGTTGACATGCGAAGCACTCAATGCATTGTGTATTGAAAATATTCCCAATATGGGGGTTGGCGTGCGAAGCACGCAATGCTTTCTATAACGAAAATACTCCCAATACGGGGGTTGGCGTGCGAAGCCCATAATGTACCGTGTATTGAAAATACTCTCAATACGGGAGTTGGCGTGCAACGCACTGTGCGTCGGCCGCTTCTTCTCATAGTGTCCAGTGTCAAGCTCACAGGTGTGTCCTTAGCAGTGAAGGTGTTAATAATTTAAATATGTTTGTGAAAAAGTATGTGCCAGTTTCTGGTACCTTTTATTAATATAATCATGAAAGTTTGAGCTTCTGTTCATTTACGAGTACTAGTGGACCCGGCAATGCTTCGCTATTGCTATTGCTTGATTTACCTAACCTAAAATTATATTCAGTTTTTGATCCAAATCAGTTGTTGATCAAAATCAGCTGTTGATCAAAATCAGCTGTTTTAAGCTTTTCATACGAACAGCTGTTTTTGTGCCCCTGATAAAATCAAAAGAAATCTTTCTTCTTCTTCCTTAAGATTGACCTTCCATAAGATTAACATTGAAACTTTGAGGGCCACTGGGGCGTATCCCTGAGGACCGATGTAAATTATAATGGGATTCTGCTCATCTACAGGACACTACCTTTCTAACGGTATGCGCGAATTTCTCCTACGATGCACACAAGCTGAGAAAAAAGGACGACAAGTTTTGTGCTTGCCTATTAATATATAGATATGCCTTATGAGTAAAGTGAGCAATACTATAGTTTTGCCTAAATTTTCGCATTTAAAATAATTAGAGTTAAAAGCGTTTATATAAGTAGGTCTTTGATTAGATGTATTATGATGTTTTGTTTGCATTTCCAAAAATTATTTCAGGTCTTTGAGTAAAATGTTTAATTCTAGGTTCTGTACATTTATCTTGTTGAAAATCCCTAAAGGCGTATACTCAGTTAGATATAGTATCTTCTAAAGAACGAAGTAAACCATAAAATAATTATATCTCGGAACCGCCAGCGTTGGATGAGAAAATTTCCAAAATTAAGTTCATACGTTGAAGGGTTTCAACCAACTGTTTGGGAAATTGGTCACTCACGATTGCGCTGAATAGCTGCCTGCGTGTCCGAAGTGTATTTGTAGAATTTGTTCCACCTCATCCTCCAGCCCCAGCTCGCGGAGGAAAAATTAGCTTTCCAAGTTTGCTCCTCGACCTTGCATCTTCGCTTTGCTCGCATCGTACAACTTACTTGTTAAATAATAGTTATTGTGTTAATTAAGAACCATGTTCAACAACCACCAGTATTATGTTTGTATATTACTGGAAGCCCTTTTATTGCTTAGAGTTACAAACATTACACGAGAAACTGTCTTCGCTAAAGAACGAAAAAGATATTTACAAGCATTTCTATTTAATGTTTTCTTTATCGAACGTTTTTATATAATATATTAATTAACTGAAAACGGTTGGATATTTGCGTTCTAAAAACTGATTTTAATAAAATTACGTAACTTATGTGTAAGTTTTAGGGTACGAGAAATCCATGAGAGCAGATACAATACTAGCTTTTTTTACGAAAATAAATGGCGTCTAATTTAAGTTTCGAGGATAGCTCAGAGTATGGATGATTTTTAGATTTAATACGACAATCAGCTGTTTACTCTTACAACTGATTTTCTCTGACAGCTGATTTTAAACTTGGTATTAACTAAATAAATTAATAAATATAATAGCGAAATACATCGTCACGTATCAAATACGCCTATGTAAACTTTATTCGCAACTTTTAATAGGACTAATCGTTAAACGGTCTAAAACTTTGTATAGGAACCCAATTTTTTTATACTTTGTTTGTACATATTATATTGTTTATATGTAGTATAAATTTTATTAAAAACAATTGAATATTTCAAAAGAAATTCTATTTTTACCGAACACAATTTACTTAATTAAATCAATGTATTAAATCAAACAAATTTACTTAATTAAATCAAACATAATTTACTTAATTAAATCAAACACTATTTACTTAATTAAATCAATGTATTAAATCAA